>JARHVA010002136.1:62500-90000 GCA_037957365.1 Torreya grandis | reverse complement strand
AAATAAAAACTTGATTCTAAAAACACAACAAGTCCTCACATAATCCATTTAGACAAGCTCATATGCTTACAAATTACCTCATCCCTTTTGGATGCCACTTCACTAAACACTTGGTCTTTTTAGAAAGGGTATTTTCCCTAGAGTTAGGGCACTTGGTCCCACATTAGTATATATTTTGGTATTGATATCAATATTAGGGGATAGATTTTCCATTCTAACTAGATTACCCACCTCATCATTGACTTTATCAATGCCTTAAAGGAATAAGAATAAATCCCTGATCCACTAATAATTATCTTCCTTCAGATAAGAGGTCAATATCATAGCATGATTTAAGCCTAGATCCTCACCTTCACTCCCTTCTTCTCCTTGGGTATAACCTCATACTCTATCATTCACATTTTTGGATGAAATGTATTGGGCATATCCAAAATAATAGAGTTTATCTCATCATGTGATTCATTTAGGGTAATTTACCTCTTCTCCCCATTTTAGCATTGATCAAGAGCTTTGCCACGTAATCTTAAATAATGAAAGACATTGGAGGTCTTTTATTCATAACTTTACTCTCAATGAGCACTATGATGTTGAGAATGTAATCTAGTTCCATCACAAGAACCTCTTTCCACCAACCATTCCAAATCCCATTCCACCTAACAACTAGCCCAATCTATATCCCATATATTACAAGACTACCTTAACTTGACCTCAAGCAGTCTAGTGCACAATTTATCATGTGTTATTCATGTGTACAAAGTTCCAAATTAAAGTGGGTCATGCTATGGTTAATACTACATTATTATTTTTACCATGTACAAGGTCATTTGACATGTTGTTAGTATTTCCTTGTATACATAAGCTCAATGTAGTTCCATTTTAAATACATATGTGTGTGAATTATATACATGGAAATAGAGTGGTTACAGTTCCTAGGATTTTATATGAGTATCTTATTTTGCTGGAGTAATTTACTCCTCCACCCCCACCACAACCATAATGAGTTTTATAATCGCTTAAGGTTAATTATAAGTAGGTAGTCTAGAGGAAGGTGATTGAAATTATTAGATGACTAGTGCTTCTACACCCATTACATAAGAGGTTTATCTAGGAATCATTGTAGCCATTATATACTTAATTATATCATAATCTAATGTTAAGGATAACTCTATATGTTTCAAAATGAATAAAATAACATGTTTATACTCTACATTAGACTCCATAGAATAATATACTTACTATAGTTACTTATCATACACATGATCCTATGAGTCATGATGATATATTATACATAAAATTACCTTTCATATTCAAATACAAATATGTATGGGACTAATAACTTATGACACATGACCAATACCATTTTTTATATAGGACCTCCATGTGATCACTCCCTCAATGGGATCATTGGTTAGTATAAATGTAATCAAATTTATTATATAATGTAAATAAATAAACACAATACAAGATTAAAAAATAAATATTCTAAATAATAATAAATAAGACCTAAGTATAACATATTTTTATAGTTACTAAATTTATCCATGTTATTTATCACATATTTGATAAATTACATATCCTTTTCCATAAAAACATGAATTTAATTGTATATATGAATTGGATGAAGGACATATAGGTTATACATAATACATGGATGTACATATGTAAGACATTCCTATACCTAGAGGCCATGTCAATTTTTTGGGGTATCTAATTCCATAGACTACATTGTTACATATTATATCTTAGATTATGAAAATTAAGGGAAAATGGTAAGGTAATACCACCAAGGGATGTATGTTTAATTCCATCATAAATTTGAGTATCATAGTTTTACAAAGTAAATGTTGCTTAGTATAGCCTCAACTATTTCAAAATTACATTGTAATTATACTGCTTCTAGAACCAATGTTAATCATAATGTTTTGTAGTCAAAGTATTCTAATCAATAAAACCATATATGTAAAGAGGACCATTTTTGAACCATCATGTGGTATATCATGGTCATATAATGTAAAATAATTTACCCAACTTTATAGAATTGAAACCATGCCAATAATATATCAATGTCATGATTATATCAAACTGTCTAATTATGTATAGATGTTATCATAAAAAAATTATCTTGCTTCTTAGTGTGATGATATGGAAATGGATTATTGAAAATATTCAATCATTGATTAGGTGGTGTGATAAATTCATTCAATTTTCAAGTATAGTCTTCGAAATGGTGTTACTATTGATGATATCCTAAATCTTATGATTTAGTTTTAGCATTGATTATTAGAATTTGAATATCTATGGTAGTAATAATATTGGTTGAAATCATATCCTTTAGGAAAATATAAAGAAGTATACAAATAATATGGTTTGGGTAGTGTAATAAAATTATTTCAAGAAATCATTTAATAACTTTTTTAGGTGGGTCTATTAACCTTTTAAATTATCACATATTTCTAGAAGGTGGAAGCACTACCTTGTTCATTGGTTGTGAAATTTCATTTAAATTTTTTGTTTCATTCATATATTAAAATGTAGGCACATCATTAGTATTATCTTTTAATGTAAAAATTTCCATGATATTTAAAGCTAGTAGATGTAGATGTGGTATATGTTTACTTAAGAATATTGGCCTCTAAACATTTAATCTCAATGTTTTGAAGCATGTGGAAAAGTTCATCAAAATATAAGTTGTAAAAATAGCTTTATATTTTATTGATGTAGTAAAACTATTTGAGAAAAGAATTTGAAGCTCACTACTAAGGATTTTATGTGACCTTTTTTAAGAGTCTTAAATTTAAGCACATAGTTAAAAACATTCTCACTATGTCCTTGTTTACTTTGGGAAATTTGAAAAAAATGTGACATTTTAATTAATGTTTATATAAAAATGAGATAATAACATATCAAAAAATAGTTAAATCATCGCAAAAATCCCTTATATATTGTAGAACCAATCTAAGGAATATTTATTTAGGTTTATATGAAAAATATTGGTCATAATTAAATCATAGTGAACAAAAATAATCAATGATGCATAATATCCATAAATATGATGGGAAATATCACCATTGTCATTTTATCAATATTCGTCACTCAAAAATGTGGACAAGGATGAGCAATAACTTCAATATCCACCAGTTGTGTAGTATTTTGTTACATTATACTATCTTATATTCTTAATGTTTTATATGAGTTAACTTCAAAACCATTGATAAAAAAATATGCACAATGGAATCTAGATTTTGATTATGTAAAAAAGTAATTGGAATCTACGATAGTGGTCATAAATAATAAATAAAAATAACTAAAATTATATATTTGTAAAATGAGTAATATAATTAGTGAAATACAAGGAATTATCACATGAGTATGATCTTAGGATTATGATATTAAAATTGTATGGTGAATGCCTAAATGTAGTTGTGTGTGAAATTTGTGATAATAAATTGATAGAAAAAATAGATACATATTTTCTAACCAACAATTCTACCTAGGATAAAATATTATCCTCCCATTTGTTATCAGTGACTATTTACCATTTAAGACCAATGACTATCTATCTATGTTGAATATGTATTATGAAGTTCTTTGGATCTAAAATTTATAGTGAAAATTCTTCTCAGTATGCCTTACATTATTTTACTTGCACTCCTTGAAAGACATGCATAATGTCTAAATTATGTCTTCTTCTTCTCTTGAAATTGCTTGTCACCATATCACAACAAAAATAAGTTATTGGTTGGGAAGGCACAAGGATGTTGTATCGACATGTATTATATGATATAATCATATTTTGGGATGCCATAGAGTCTTATGCTTGTAATCCTTACAATGTATGTGAAAAAACTATAAATGATGTATTATTCTTATTTTAATGTTTCTTGCCACTAAATTAGAATAAAATAAACATGGATAGGGAAATTAAAAAGAAACTATAGCTATGTGTCCTATATGCTATAAATAAAAATGATTCCCATTTTTTACTAATGATTCTACATAGGGCCAAATATTCCCTACCCCTTTATGAACAATTTGACTATCAATTTACATTAAATACTTATTATGCACCTTTTTTTAATCTAAAATTTGTAGTGCAAATAATCTTCGAGATGCCATGCATTATTATGCTTTCACTCCTCAAAACACATGTACAAAATTTATAAATGATGTCTTAATCTTATCTTGACATTGTCTGCTACTAACTCACAACAAAAATAAGTTATGAGTTGGGAAATCATAAAGAAATGTTAGTTATTATGTAGTGTAAATGGAATCTTGAGCAAGGGCTTAGAACTCATCTTTCCTAGGTGAAGATTCAACTACATACACATTCACCTAAATATTATTATGGTGTAAGAGGGTGGTGTCAAAAATGTTGAAGTACAAAGCTTGATGACTCTATTAGAAGTGTAAATTTTAAATACGATAAGGGTTCACTCAAAATTTAAGGTGGAGTATGACTTGTTATATGAATGGTACTTGACACTTGATAATTTATACTTAGAGAAATGGTTTGGTATGAATTGTAATAAATAGGATTATCTTGGACATAAAAAATGATAAGGTAGACTTAATAGAATAGTAATAATAAAAAATAAATTTGTAGAGAAACAAAGTAGGGATATAAGGGAACACAAAATAGTGGAATAAAAAAACAACAGGGCCCCAAATTCTGCTCAAGGAAGAATCAACACTTAAAAATGTGATGTACTAGTTTAGACTGCTATATTATATATCTTCCTTGTGTAATTACTTTATCTATTTATGCTTGTATTAATTTAATATAATATATATTTAGTTAAAACACATGAATCCATACCTACCAATACTAATCCTATATAGGTAACTACACATACACATACTAGTGATAATCATGTTCCAACACCTAAACATAATGACAAATTTCTAGATCCATTTGTTAAACAAGAAGTTGATGTTAATCTATTATTACTTAAAAAACTATCTCAAGTATGACAAAATTATAGTCATATGGTTTATGTAGACATCTAATTTTTATACAAGACTATTTTTGATATTCTATTTTCCCTTTTTTATATACTTGGTACATTTGTGTATAATTTGTTATTTCTAGGATTTCTTCTACCTTAGACTAGATTATATTAGCTCTTAATCCTTATAAATGCATTTGATACTTAAAAACTATTCCTATTCAGACTTGACCTTAATTACACACATCTCTATAATTCTTCTCATGCCTTGCAACTTTATTTTTACTAGCATATATTCCATGAGATCATCGATTCCACCCAAGGAAAAATCTGTGGGACTATCAATTCAATCCTAGGAAAACTAGATATATAAGGCATGAGAATATTTATAGAGATATGTTTTAATAAAATCAAGGTTGAAGACAAATAATTTAGTGAATTTTAAAATGCATTTTAAAGGATTAAGTAAGAAATATAATCTAGTGCGGGGTATAAGAAGTCTACAAAATAACAACTTATACATAAGTGGATTAAGTATAGAAAAAAAAGGAAAATAAATTTTGTAAAATGGCCTTATACTAAAATTAAGTTTATTCATGAATTAATATTAGGCTTTTGTGTTTCTTCAGATATTTGTGTAAGTTATAATTTCATAGCATCAAGTTTTTGTTGAACCAATGGATGCAAAGATGTTCCACCAGGGGTAGGTTTTGGAGGTTAACATTAGTATGTGTATGTGTATGCACCTTCATAAGATTAAAATTGGTAGGTATAGAGGCATATATTTGAATTATATATGGATTGGGTATTAAAATAATTTTGAAATGAAGATCTATAATATAGAAATCTGAAATAGTCAATCACATATGTCTTAAATGTTGAAAATAATAAAGAAGCATACATTTTACCATTAAACAAGTAATGAGTAAAATAAAAAGTGAAAATTTTGAAATAGTCACACTTAGGTGGAAACTTGGGATTATAAGAGTACAATAGTGTCATAGAATGGTTGTATCATCTCTACATAAAATGTGGACTACTCACTATCAAATAAAAGATTAAGTCCCTAATAAACTACCAAAGAATATACTCAAGGTGGATTCATTCACCTAATTAGTCCCTATACTATGACCAATGAATCTATTATATTGCATTGAATATGTACCATGCACTTTTATAGTTAAAAATAAAAATATAAGAATTAATTATGTTGGGAAATAAAGGTATTTTTATCTACATATACAACATGCTAGAATGAGTGGCTATGTAATTATTTTGTATTGTAATTAGGATCATGAAGAAGGGTTTGGACTTCCTCTTCCATATAAGTTATAATGAAACTATATGCATATTAACCTAAACTCACTTTTGGTGAAATTGCATGATGTAACAATATTTTAGCTTGAAGAATATTAAATTATCATGATGGAAGACTTAATACCAAATTTATCAATATAAATGTAAATTTAAAGATCTACTTGGATTATAAATAAGTAATTCCCAATTTCCTCATACTTGGTAATTGATTATGACCGATTTTTATAATTAGGGATCTTTAGAATATGACATGCATAATAGATTTTTTTTTTTAAATTAGTGATATGTGAAATCAAATGTGTGATAAATAAATCCAAAGTAGAAGGAATCATAAAAAATAAAGGGTGGAATTGGTTTCTATTGAATGCACATAGCAGATTTGATGCAGGGGCATCAACTCATCTATGTAAAATTTGTAAATGAGTAATTATGTTGAGTCAATAAGGAGTCTTGATAGTCTTAAGAGAATATGTGGACACTTCTATTTTGTAGACATTTCTCTTTAAAATCCCTTATTTAAATATTTAGACTATAAAAGATAGCTTATAAGCCTTGCAAACATATTATAAAGTGTAAGACAACTCATCCTATCTCTAGAGGGGTAATTTGTACGTTGGAATAGACAAGAATAACCTACATCAAATCTAGGAGATAATTGTGGAGCAAGTTTTGGTTTTATCCTTAACTAAAACCTATATTTAAGAGTAGTTGAGCAAAAGGAGCACAAATAAAGTATTAAGAAGAATACGGAGGAGGAATTAGTGTAGTAGAGAATAGAGGGAGTCACAAACTTTTAGATATGTATATATAAGGAATGATAGTTCAACGGGAGATTGTACACTTTTATTAAAGATGTTTGAATAAAGAATGGTGGTGTATAAGAAGGTATGTAGAAGTGTGACCAGATCCGCAGGAGAAATTGTTTATAAATTGTATTGGATGTATTTATAAAAGAAGAATTTTTATGATCTATGACTTCACCCATCTCTTGTGCATGTTCTTGTATGTTTGTGTCATCGACTTGTATGCAGAATCGGTTGTCTTCATATTATATATGATTATATGCCTTTTATATGTCTACGAGGAAATTTGTGTATTGAAGGGCTCAGGATCTGCTTGATTAAAGAATTACAGCTGTATGCATTGTGAAGAGTTTGAGGGTCAAATTGATCTATTCCATTCAAAACGAACTGAAAGATAAGCATAATATAGGTTACTGGAGAATATTTTGGTAAGTTTGTTAAATATTAAGGGGAATTTCAATGTGGTCAATCTATGCATGGTGTCTCCACGTATAATAAGATGTCAAGAGGTTCATTGATAGAATTCTGATCATAATTTACAGTCCTGGTGGGTTCGATCCAAAGAGAGACAGTCAATAAATACGCTAGTATTCTCATCGGAATTGTACGGGTCGAGATAAAACAAAGGCAAGGAATTCCTAATTTATGTTATCGGGTTTTATAATGACACAATCTTCATTGACACGGAGCATCTCCAAACATTCTGCAAATAGTTTTATTTTCTCATTTCACATTTGATGGTTGTATGAATGGATCAAATGATCATTTGCCTAATTCTGTGAGATAATAAATTGTCAAGGACCAATTTGATTTTGATGTGAATTCACTATGCTATAAGGCTCAAACTATGGATATGGTGGTTGTATATTGATGACAAGAAATTTTATTCTAATCTTCGACGCTATTATAATGATATCCCTGATAAGCAGCTTCTGTCGACAACCATTCATCGATGGAAGAGCTATTAAGCTACATTGAAGGTGTTAGAAGAAGATTCAAACAGATTCTAAGTTGTATAGATCGACTTTCGGGTTTGTATAGGTGAGTCTGTACACAAGAAGACAAAGGTGAGCATAGCATGTTAAGCTTGTTTAGAGATTTCATATACCAAATACTTGATGGCCATTAGAATGTTAAATAAGTTCCTATTGTGTTGGCATTCAAAGATCAGGTTTCAGCGACAATCCTGACAGATATAGAAACACTTGTATTAGTGACTAATTAAGAGCACACAATGGCTTACAAAGTAAATAAAGAAGAAAGTGTTTCTCGATGAATTTGCACGATGAAAAAGTATTAATAATGAAGGATTTTTTTAATATGATCTCGGTTGCGTATGATTCTAAGACCAGTCTTATTCTGCTAATACAAAGAAACCAAGATGAAGAATGCTAAAGAATATCGAGCATTATTGATATATGTAATATAGTCCATTTTGGAATTGAATCTTATTAAGATAGTTGGTGATTGAATAGATTATCCAAATCGACATTTGGGGTTGATCACCATGTCATGATATTATCATTAATTGCTCTATCATTTCATAGTAATAGACAGTACTGTATGGGTGACCAAATTATGAACACATTTATGAGGGGGAGTTGCCCACAAGCAAGTTAGAAGTTTCGAAGGAGACAAAGGATAATTGGAGGAGATCTGAGAGATCAAAAAGAACAGATTAATAAAGAGGATTTAAGGTTAATGATTGTATACCTCAAAAAGGAAAAGGGTTGACAGTGAATACAATAATTTAAATGATTAAGAAATGAGTGGGTCTTGGGTTAAGTTGAACAAATTAAGTAGGCCTAGTTTTTGAGTGGTGAACATAGATGTAAAATTGCCATCATTTAATGGTATCATATCTGGTATAAGCTCTTTAAAAATTACTTAAAGCTTTTGTTGCAATGGTGCAATTGAAGGAGGTTCAGAGCATAGATTGCTCTTTTTATTTTAAAATTTGTTTTGTATGCAAAGTTCTTTGTAGGCTGATCTTCAGTGTTCTTTGTAGGATTGGATAAATAGATCAGTGTCTCAAATAAACCAGGCAACAGGAATTAGGAAGTAGGACAAGTTTTGAAAGGAAGTCAGAATGCAAAGCAAGATTATGAGATACAAGAAATTAGAAAATAAGGAAAGATGTAACATCTACCAATGAAAGCAGAAAGGAGAATGGAGCTCGTGAAAGCTCAAAGATAGAGATATGTTTCAGGAAAGACATCAAAAAGCTATTGATAAGACTTGAAAAGAGCAATGTTTTTGGCATTTTTGACGAATGTTTGTAGTATTTTGATGAATACAGGGATTGACAGAATTGGTTAGGAAATTGGGAATGTTATTTTGATGATTGTTTGAGTACTAATGATGCTATAGTGAGTTACTAGTTCTTATAGGGAAAAGAGAAGGCACTCAAAGCCTAGAAAGGCTTAAGAAAGAATTGGAAAATCTGGAGAGGCTTGGAGAGGTGAAGAGCTAGTGAAGCTAAAGAGAAGAGCAGAGGTTGCTCTGAGAGAAATCTAAGAAGAGAGCTTGGATAACTATCAAAAGGCTAAGGTGAAAAAGAATTGGATGAGACAAAAGAGACGGAGTAAGAGGACTTGCTCAAGATAGTGAAAGCGGTGTTTAAGAAACTACCAAAATGTAAGGACCAGAGCAAAGAGAAAGAAAGAATGAGAAAACAAAGAGAGGAAGAGTTACAGAGAGAAGTAGCTCAGATAAAGTAGTAGCTTGCCATGATAAAACTCATGGTAGAAAGTATGCAGGACCCATGGAATGGATGGGTCATGAAAAAGAAAAGAGTGAGATGGCCCATTGAACAGATAAGAGAAAGAAGAAAAAGCAAAGGCTAATAATTGCCTTGAAGAAATAATTGAAGATGCAGTATAAGAAAGAGGAAAAGTTTAGAGAAAAAGAGCTTGAAAAGCATTTTAGTTTGAGGAGGATCAGTATTTGGTAGATGAGATGGATCTCATCATTGAAGAGATAGATCAACAGTAACAAAAAATCTCTCAAGAGGCCTAATATTTTAAATCTCTTTAAATCTAACATTTCATTTGATGCTTTGATTTTACATAAATAAGTTAGTTATGGAGATGGAGTCATGAAGAATGGAGGAGCACTTTCAGAAGCAGTGCTTATGATAGTGCATGAAGACACAAAGGTTTCTTGTAAGACTGCAACATTTAAAGATGATCATGAAGATCATCTTGAAATACATCTAAACCATCAAGAAGAGTTAATCCTCACTCAAGAGGATGACAAAAATGAAGACCCTAAAATTGAAGTTGACAATGAAAACAAGGAGTTGTAGAATGAAAAATCAAGGTGTAATGTAAAGCAATCAAGTTTTCATTTTAATGTTGCTGTTGAATCTGACCAAGATTTGTGGATTGATGATGAAGAAGATAGAGATAAGGCTAAATTTGATTCCTTGAATATTGAATAAGATCACCTGAGGGAGATAGAAAGTTATAAGAAGCAAGTTGTAGGTCAAGGAAGGTTGATAGGTTGATAGAATTTTGATCATAATTTATAGTCTTGGTGGGTTCGATCCAAAGAGAGACAGGCAATAAATATGCTAGTATTCTCATTGGAATTGTACTGGTCGAGCTAAAACAAAGGCAAGGAATTTCTAATTTATCTTCTTGGGTTTTGCCGTGACACAATCTTCATTGACACAGCGCGTCTCCGAACATTCTACAAATAGCTTTATTTTCTCGTTTAACATTTGATGGTTATATGAATGGATGAAATGATCATTTGCCTAATTCTGTGAGATAATAAATTGTCAAGGACGGATTTGATTTCGATGTGAATTCACTATGCTATAAGGCTCAAACTATGAATATGGCAGTTGTATGTTGATGCCAAGAAATTTTATTCTAATCTTCAATGCTGTTATAATGATATCCTTGAAAGTTAGATTCTGTCACAACCATTCATCCATGGCAGAGTTATTAAGTTACATCGAAGGTGTTAGAAGAAGATTCAAACAGATTCTAAGTTATATAAATTGACTTTTGTGTTTGCATAGGTGAGTTTGTACACAAGAAGATAGAGGTGAGCGTAGTGTGTTAAGCTTGTTTAGAGATTTCATAAACCAAATACTTGATGGCCATTAGAATGTTAAATAAGTTCTTATTGTGTTGGCATTCAAAGATCAGGTTTCATCGACAATCCCGACGGATATAGAAACACTTGTATAAGTGAGTAATTAAGAGCACGCAATGCCTTACAAAGTAAATAAAAAATAAAGTGTTTCTCGATGAATTTGCATGACAAAAAAGTATTAATAATGAAGGATTTTTTTTATATAATCTCGTCTATGTATGATTCTAAGACCAATCTTATTCTGCTGATACAAAGGAACCGAGATGAAGAATGCTAAAGAATATCGAGCATTATCGATATATGCAATATAGTCCATTTCGGAATTGAATCTTATTAAGATGGTGATTGAGTAGATTGTTCAAATAAACATTTGGGGTTGACTACCACGTCATGATATTATCACTAACTGCTCTTGTCAATTTCATAGTAATAGACAGTACTATACAGGTGGCCAAATTATGAACACGTTTATGAGGGCGAGTTACCCACAAGCAAGTTAGAAGTTTCGAAGGAGACGAGGATAATTGGAGGAGGACTGGGAGATTAATAAAGAGGATTTAAGGTTAATGATTGTACACCTAGAATAGGAAAAGGGTTGACAGTGAATAAAATAATTTCAATAATCAAGAAATGAGTGGGTCTTGGGCTAAGTTGAACAGATTAAGTAGGCCTAGTTTTTGAGTGGTAAACATAGATGTAAAATTGCCACCAGGACTCAATAATACACCTATAGCCATCAAATATAACCCAAGAGAGATAAATTTCCATAATCGGTGCAAGCAACTAAATAATAGTCAAATAATGCTTAAAAGATAAAATGAATGATTGTTAAATACATCTAGATGGCATTAGGCTAGAGAGAGTTATGTGGGGTAGGAAGTTCCCTTAAATTAACCAAATATACACAAGTGGATTAAGTGTGCAAAAATGGGTAAAATATGTTATGGAAAAGAGATATGTAAAAAAAATACATGTCTACATAATGCACCTACTTTGGTGTGAATATGTGACTGAAATAATATGTGCATTAAAGTATAATAATTATAAATTGAATTATAATTTGAATACTAGATAGGATCCCTTATATTAAACTATAAGGGTTAGCTAGTGATACAATGGGGGATAAGCTTCATCATTGAGAGGGAAACAACCTAAATCACTTGATAAGGCCCCTAAATAACCACTCAACGATGAAGGAGGTAGGAGTAAAATGACAGCCACGAGGTTCAACTAGAAGTAGTGATCCTTAAAAAAGTGCATAATAGCTTACTACTCAAGCGCTCTAACATTGAAGATGATTGAGACTAAGTGATTTGTCAAACCTATGGGATGTCAAAATACATTAGTAGGGGAGCATTCTGCATCATAGGGAAGCAATCATGCGAGCAATTATGGTAATTTCAATTATCTAGAGAATAATGGATTAATTTGAATGATTCTAAATATAGGATCCACACACCCCCACCGACCCACACACCCTCCCACACATACACATAAACAAACATACCTAAAAAAATGATCAATATTAACTATTCAAAGTCGTATAATGTGAAATTTTATGAGTTTTAAAAATGTATATGGAAATGGGGAGCATAGGAATGGATACATCTATTGGTATTCAGACCATGCTATTGAAAAATAAAACTCTATTAAGAACTTTTAAGGTAGAACTTACACATAACTAGAACTTTTGTAGTTTTTTACAATCCAATCCACTTCTTTATTAAGGAATTATAAAATGCATTATTTCTAGTGCTCTTAATTTTTTCATTTTTTTCTCAATATGTTTTTAATATAATTTTTGTAAATTATAAAATATCTATATATATTCCACCCATTTTAATGTGATGGATTGAAATATCTTCATTTCAATCATTTATCTCAAAATAAGGAATTGAATGCACCATGAGTTATAAAACATGTATAGTCAAAGAAATGAAATTACATGAAAAATTGAATAAATCACATGTAACCATCATTTAATATAATTATTGAATTATTTTCAAAAATTATCCATTGTAAAAAATATCATTATGAAAATATCAATAGAAAGGTGCACATCCTACTATGAGGATGAAATAATTAAGGAGATGGAGGAAATAAAAAGACTGTTATAGAAACAATAAGAGATATGGACAACTAGTGTGTAGATATAAATCCATGTATGAAAATTAATATTTTTTAATTCTTAAAATAGGGAGTGTGTGTTAATTTAACAATAGTTTGGGTTTTCCCTCCAAAAAAGGGGAATATTTAAATATTTGAAATATTGTATAAGCTTGTAAGGGGTATAATTCATTTTAAAAGATATGTAATTACAAATCATGATCCTAAGGGACTATTATTTCATATGTTAAATGTAAATCATTCTATGAACATCATCTAGAAGTTATATCCTATGTTGAAGACCTATTTTAGCATGTAAGGTTAAGAGGAAAATATCTTGGAGAAATAACGATGTTTAGGATGTTTGTTAGAAGAAGAACAAAATTTAATTAAGGAGCTTAATAAATCAAGGAAAACATGTATAAAGGTCAAATCATGAAGTCTTAGAAGATAGAAGAGGAGACTAAGAGGTAATAAGGCCTTTAGGCATGAATTGTCTTGGCAGTCTATTAGACCGTAAGAGTATGTATGAATATTGATTAATAAAAGGAGGATACCACATTTAAATAATCTATTTAAATTTTCAAATGAGTAAGTGAATTATTTCATGTCTTCTTTATTTATTTCAAGGGTTTGAAAACTTTAAATTATTAATAGTATGTCCTTAATAGTTTTGAGGTCTATATGGAAATATCATCATTTTATTGTATGGATACAAAGGATTATGGGTTCAATACTTGTTTTAGTTAATTTATAATATTAAATTAATGTTTCATTGTTTATATAAGGATT
This sequence comes from Torreya grandis, assembly GCA_037957365.1. Classification (NCBI taxonomy): domain Eukaryota; kingdom Viridiplantae; phylum Streptophyta; class Pinopsida; order Cupressales; family Taxaceae; genus Torreya; species Torreya grandis. Next base: position 75,926 of record JARHVA010002136.1, on the reverse strand, counting down.
TGATATCAAATTCAATGTTATTATATTAAAACCCCTTCAAAAACCTCTATTTTTGTGTACATAGTCATACACAGTTAACTAGGAACACATGCAAACAAGTGCATGAGATCTGTTATCACTTTGGGAAGGTAAGATTATTTTTTAGGTCCTTGATATAGGAATTATTTTTACATATAAATAAAATATATTTATGAACCATCATTAACAAGCTCTTAACTCTATATGAATAGTAAAAACCCTAGACAAGAATTTGTTGAAGAAAAGACCCATAACTAAAGATTTAACCTATTAATATTCCCAAAACTTGTAAGAAGTTGATAAAACATGTTTGTTAATTGATTCACATTTTAATATGAATGGAGGTATAAAAATTAAATTATAGTTGGCTGTGTTCTGGGTGAGCTATAGGTAGTCACCGAGAAGATTCAAAAAGGGAAGAGTTTGATTGTTTGATCTTGTTCTAGGATCCCAAACTTTGTATGAAGGTTTATTAAGGTTGTGTTATCAATATAAAATATTTTAATAGATAATAAAACTCAATATGTATTTGAATCAATCCCAAGTTCCTTCAAGAAGGTAGAACTAGGCCCTCACGAACCTATAAGAATAGATTTGTTACTATTTTGAGAAACTGATAGAATAAGAATTGGTTTATCACTATTATAAGTGGTATAAGATAATAAATAGGTTATTAAATGTGATATTGATAATAAATTAGGTTAATAACACCTTTCTCAATACCTAAAATATTTATACACAATCTTATAATAGGTTTTAGGAACACGTCAAGTTATTGGTAATTTAAAGACCTAATAGGTGTTTTGAAATTTTGTAAGAGCATTAGTAAATCTCAATATACCTATATTGAGTATTTTATAATCTTGTGAGATGATAAGATGTTTGAAGTTATAAATTATCTAAAATTTATAGATACCTAGATAGATCCACTTGAAGATAGAGAAGTAGATTCTTCTTACCATCAAGTGGTGATATCTAGAGGATAAGATCATCCAAGAGACAAGAAAAGGAAATGGTCCTTTTAAAACATAATAGACCTATTTCAAGTTTGTAGACTTAGTGTATTATACTATAAGCCTAATAGAGGACAAATTTCATTAAGGAAGTCTAGTAAAGATTTGATTGATCAGAATATAGGTTGTGAATCATTAAGAGATCTAAAAGTAGCTTATATCAGTTCAAATTGGTCATATACAAAATAAGGGAAGAATGTACATGATATAGGATATATAAAGTATATAAATTGAGAAATAGACTAATTATCATTAGGATAGGCTTAATTAAGTACACATTGTTCTTGAATAGTGAATGCAAGGAAATAAAAAAGAGTATGAATCAAATTATCATGGAATAGTGTTTGAAAAAGTGTGAGATTGTCACCAAATTTTGTTATTAGAGCTTCAATAAAGATCTTAAAAATTAAATCAATTTTAATAAAGATTGTAATTTGTAGGTGAATAGTGAAGAGGTTATAAATCTTTAAGGAAATTGACAAGAGAAAGAGAAACAAGTAGGCTGTTTGAAACCTTAAATTGAGAAAAGGTAAAATAGATTGAGTGGCAAGCCCTACATCCCAATGAGGTTGATAAATGAATAATATAGAGCTAGTAGATTATCAAAAGAGAGAAAAGTCCAAGGCAAAGGACTTGATATAACAAAATACCAAGCAAGAAGAAGAGGAAGCCTATGTGAGCTATAATAAGAGAACCAAGTGAAACAAACTTGCTGATAAATAAAAGATGATGAAGGGCTTGGAGAAGGAGAAATGCCACAAGAAGATGGAGAGATAAAAAGTTATGAATAAAGATATGGACATAGAAAGGGTAAATGTTTTAGGTGAGAATAATCCTAGCAAGTATGACACAAGTCTTGGAGGAGTCAAAATAAATATTCTCTATAATAATCAAGAGGATGGTTCGTTAGCCTCTCAATGAGATAAGTGAAAAGAGGAAAAGATAAAAAGAAGCTACCAAAATAAAAAGGTAGATAAGGATGATAGAAAATCAACCTAATAGGGATAAGAAAGAGGAAATCATAACTCAAAGTTTTAAATATAATGATTTTTTTGCATGTGTGTATGTAGGTGAAAAGACAGATGAGGGAAAAGCCAACTTTGAGGGCTTAAAGTCAAAAGATACCAAAGAAGACAAGATATTTGTGGGAAATGAGAAGCATGAAAAACATGCTTGTATGGAATATCAAGTGAGCATGCCATTAGATCATGAATAAGTATAAATATGCTTTCTATAGGAAGGAGAACTACTTGGTGAATAAGAATAAACACTTGAAGAGGCTCAATGGCAACAATTTTTTTCCTCTAATAGGACTTTTGATTATGAGAATGTAGAATTGTAAAATGATATAAGTGTTTGGCATAAAGAGGCAGATGAGTCAATATGTATACTTAATAAAAAGAAGTGTGAAGTTGAAGCACATTATGAAGTGCTCATGGAATTTGATGTGTAGCAAAATAAGGTGTGTAATTTGACACTCAATAAGGATGAAACTCAAAACCAAACTATGGTACAAATTGTGCAGATAATAAAATGTGTTTAGGATAACCTTAAGAGGGGAATAATTTGAAAAAGTATACATTATAGATAGTTATAGAAAAGGATAGTAACACCTAATTGGGTAAACTATCACCATGTGGTTGTGGTGTCCTAAATGTGGTGCTAATGTCCACCGAGCAGACTATTAGGTAAACTGGTTTAGGATCTGGGAGAGATATCTTGGGACTATATTTTAGCTAACTTTAGGTGTCTATGGTCTACATAATGATTGAAAAAAGCATGTCAAAGGATCAAAGATATGTCTAGGGATAAGTTAAGAATAAACTAACTCAAATAACACTCTTAACATCTAATTACCACTTTTAGGTGATTACATTCCCCCCCTTTATGGTAGAAATGTAACAATGGGAAATGATTAGTATAAAGGAAAAATAAGCATACCTGGACTTACCTTGGAAGTGAATGCCATATAGCTCAGTCTGAGTATGTGAATCTAGGTCTGCGTATGTGAAACATGATCCAAAATAATGACTATAATTAAACATGAAAAGATCAGTCCTTACTTAAGGATGATCAAAATAAAAAGACTATGCTAAAATAAAGTAACTAAGTATAATTGAGTAAAGATAGAGGAAAGGAATGAATACACCTTGTTGGGTATGTGAACCAATGCATGAACCTAGTGACAACCTATATGTGTGAGTGTGCATAGTGATCATATCATTGAATAGATTTTGCTAAGCTAATGGCTTACTTAATCCTCATATGAATGGCTCAATACCTCAATCTAGTTTTGAGTCCATCATTACCCACCCTACTTAGTGGATCCTGAACTGTGAATAGTTTGGATAAGACTGTAACTATGTCTAACCCTTTCATGTGGGTGGCTCAAGAACTCAATTAGGCCATGACTCCATCATTGCCCATCATGTGAAGTAGATGTATCTTTACTTAAACTATGTAAAGTGATAAAAGTATCTAAATGAATAAATCTAAATGTGTATGTTTGTTTCATGACCACTCAGGTATATTAGGTAGCTCTGGGCCACTTAGGAATGCCAACCACTACAAATGGAGTAATCATGAATATATTAACAACCTAGAATATGATAAAAAGTATATATAACATAGATAATGACATGAAATTTTCCATTTCATTTGATCAAACTATGTGTAGTTGATTATATGGAAACTATGTGCCCCACATATGCCCCCAATTTAGTATATAAGTAGATTGAATCTAAACTGATTATGTAATAATTGAATTTATGTAATTGAAATGAATCTGGGAGTGATAATACCATGCATGATGCCAAAAAAATTGAGCAATTGGTATGAATCTAATATTTAATGAACACATATGAGTAAAATATGAACATAACTATCAAACCTGTGACTGTATCTATTCAAATCTATACATTACCAAGTGTACTAGTCTAGCTAATCTAGACTATCTTGAATCTAGGGCTACTAAACAATAGAACCCTATAGTGGATAGTTGTTCACTATAGTGATAGTATCCCAATATGGGTGTTAATGTCTACCTTGTCTAAATTCTAGTTGATCTAAACTATTTTTTGAGTCTCTATTTTTTCCTACATCTACCCTATGTCTGATTTTTGAAATTGAGCTTGTGTCATGAAATTTTTCTATGAATAAAAAAGTAGGAGCCTAATGTCTATGAGAAAAAAATGTGGATTCCCCCTCTTTTGAGTGTACTTGTGAAACCTGTGTAAGAACTATCCTCAAAATAAGTAGCTCTATAAAATGTGTTTTCCAGAGTATATGCATGATATTCTAATATAATGTACAAACATAACATCAAATTGTAAATAAATCTTAGCATAAGTAGGTAATGTAAGATGTATGTTGTAATAAAAAATTACACAAGGGTGTCAATATAGATGTAATCAATGATAATAGTAAATCTAAGTAACTACTTAGGGGCATGGGGAATGATGTCCATCACAACTCCCAAGTAAGAAGGGTAGATGCATGAAATCTATCATGGCATCAAAAAATGGTGTGTGTCTAATAAGTAAATACAAGTGTCATGGTGTAGAATAATATAAATAATAATACATATAAACACATGAGGCATGCAAAATTAAGCCAAGGGGCCATAACACAATGGACATGGGCACCTATCACTAAATCTGAGAATGAAGACATATAAGGACATGTTCAAATGCCCACATATGTAAACAACAAGCAATTTAAGTTAGAGCCACATAGAAGGACATGTTAAAATGCCCACATATAGAAACATGAAATCACACATAATGGACATGGGCATATGTCCAAGGCATACAAATAGAGAAGTTTCATAGAACCAAAGAACAATGGCATATTCAAATTCCCTCAAAGATGGAGGAATCATATGAAACACAATAAAGTATAATCTAGGAAAACTAAAAATGAAAGCATATATAAATGTGTAGTAAAAATCTATGTATATGCTATGATGCATATATACTGAGTCTAACTAGTGATAGTTGGTAAAAAATTGGAACAATGAATAGCAATGATCAACATCAAGATATATCAATGCGTAAAATAGAATGTATATAATATAAGGATACAACCTGTTAGTATAAATTATGTATGAGTTTCCCCCAAGTTTGAGGATATATAAAATGCATAAACTTGGATTGGTGTATATGACCCTAGTGGGTAGATGATAATAGTTTTGGATCAATATAGTGGACCGGAGTCCTGTATGTAATCTACAAGCATTCAATAATGCATGTGTATGATAAAATTGACTATACTAGTATAGCTAACAATATGTAATATCTAGAAAGTAGTAAAAATTTAAACAAAGTAATGCATATAGTCTATAAATTTTGTGTTTTTGAGTAATATTTGAATGTTTTTGTATTTTGACATGTTATATTGTTTTTGTGTTTTCTAGATATAAGTTATGTACAAGTAATTTAAAATAAACCATGTACAAGGAGTGAGAGAGAGAAAGAAATATGTACAAGAGTAAGAAACATAATAACCAATGAATCTTATGAGAAATCACTACCACTATGGCCTATGTCTAAAATAGGATTGATAATTTCTCATACAGTGTGATTACTATGTTATAGTTGAATGTTATTGCATAGGAATATGAGTATTGTTCATCATCAAAATCATAATAACTTGGTGTCCTAGAGGGAATTGCCTCATACTATGGATTTGACCTTTCTGAATTATCTTTGGAAGATTGATTGTGAATTTTACCTTTGAAACTATGATTATTATAGACATATGGTGTCGTGGAGTCTTTTTTGCTAGAAAACCTGTTTTGAGAATACTTATTTTTGTAGCATTATTTTGACTCTACAAATGAATATCTTGATATTTTTATAACATGTCTTATGTATTTGGATGTTTTACCTTGATAAACTATATCTGTGAATATCTGGATTTGCCTTAGGATGTTCAATAAACCCATAACCTTGTTGACCAATATTATCAATTGCTAGAATAGGAGAAGTGATGCCTTGGGCATTTTTGACCAAACCTTAACCAAGATAATCATATTTTTGTAGATAATTTTGACCAAACATATACCATATTTAATGTTTAGCCTCATTTTGGAGAGTATATTTTATTTATTTATCTATGTTTGTTGTACTATTTCTTGTTATGATTAATCTTTTGGAACCTTGTATTGTTCTAAGTTATGTTTTGGTAGCCATTTTTGTACTATTTCTAAAGTTGACCCTTTTTAAATTGGAGGATGTGCTAGTGTATGTTATTTGGATGAAGTGTTGTTGTGTGATTCATCTATATCTATTATCTATTGAATTTTTATTTTCAATGCTAAACATGAATCATGTGGTACACATGCATTTTATAATATTCACGAAAATACTTAGATCTCTTCATTGGGTGTAGAGGATGTAGGTTGATCAACTTAGCTGTAATCATTTCCATTAGTGTCTCACTTGAAATCTTATTTCATTTTAATTATTTTTGAATAATTAGTTGTAGATGTACTTTATTGTGATTTATGATTTAGATATGTAACATTGTTTACCATCAATTGACTAGGTGAAGATGCATATACATGATTTACACTATTGTGCCCTAGAGGCCTTTGTCTTGTTATTTTTTTTCAATGTTGTAATATTTTCTTGTAATAGTTGATTTTGATTTTTTAATCCTATGAGTATCTCTCTCATACTGATAATTTGATCACATAGAGTTTCACAAGTGTAAACCCTAGTTGTTTTTGATTGAACATGCATGTACACGTCCTATAGGGGATTAGTGATAGTGTTATAAGCTGATTCATCTCATTTAGTAATGATGGAATGGACTTGGTTAGAGGGAAAGAAACTGTCACCCTCATGGAGATGAGGAGGAGAAGGAGATTCTTTCCTATGCATAAGATATGACATTGAAGCTCAAAACATAACTGTTAGCTTATGTGTTAAATCCTCTATATGTGTATAGGTTTGATTATTTTTGGGAATTTCATATAGGATAAAGATAACATGCTTTGAGATATGACATATATTGAAATTGATATAAATAATCATCTATACATGTGTTTATGTCTTTTTTGAGTTCATTTTGAATTAAAGGGAACAATCATGTAAATAAAAGTATTAGACTTTTCAACAAAAAGTGATTGATTTATTTTTTCATTATGATCATGATTATATGAATTAGAAGATATATGGATCTCAAATATATATTTTGAAAATAAAATCTAAGTATAAATAGAAAAGGATACAAACCCTAAGTGTGTTTAGGGTTAGGGTTTTTTAATTTAGGGTTTCTTTGAAATAATTTAAATTATATTCAAATAAATTAAAAACCTATCATGAAATTGATTTAATTTAGATAAGTTGTCTAAAAATTATAAAATTAGAAGTATGTAGCCCTGATTTGTTGCACAAAAAATTAGAATTAATGCAAACTAAGGTTTGAACTGATATTCAAAGTAAGTCAGGTTCACCAAATAATTTGACCTTTTAGGGTTTAACTATGTAAATCTTATGTTAGATTAAAGGGATGAGATGTATAAATTAGTCAAATAATGTGCAATAATTAAGTACTAATTTGTTATGGCTTTTGACTTTTTTTGAATTTTTAAAAATGGTAATAAATATGATTAAATAGAAACTTATCTAGAAAATGATTATCGTAGATGATATGAGTTTTAAAAATTGAGTTATAAATAAGTGTGCATGTAATAAACAAGGTCCCATGATCTATTTTCTCACTAGATAGTAGCACCCCACCTAAAAATTATTTCCATGTTGTTTTAGTGTCATAAAAGTGGCACTAGTGTCCTCTTTGTAAGACTATTCCTATTTTCTAAGATTATCTACACCTATGTTTTTAGGTTCTGTTCCTCTAGGCATAAAATCTAGAAATTTGGGTTGTGCCTAGAAAAATTTATTTAGTTTGAAAACGCTAATCCTCCTTATAAGTATGGCATGATAAATAATTATGCATTCTATATTAGGATATGATGGACATCTTTAACACCCCACCATGAAGAAAGTTACCTACATACCAATACTTTGAAGAGGGATCAAGCCCGATGTAGTTCTCCCACCTAGTGCTTGATGAAACTACAAGTGAATGATATAATGAGAGTGGAATTGGATGCCTTATTTTAACTCTTTGAAATATAGGTTTATGGGAACTATGGATAGTATTAGAATAGGGATCAAATACCTTGATTTTTCTCAACTTATCTTTTATTTGGATACATTTTTGCATTCATTTACCATCTAATGAATAAAGGTCAAATAGAATTATATTTATATATATCTATAGCTTATGTGGATAATAAAATGTGCTTAAGCTGACCTCAAGAGGGGCACACATTTGAAAAAGTATCCATTTAGGAGGTTTAGGGAAAAGGATATTAGTACCTAGTTGGGCACACTAGCATTATGTGGTTGTATTATCCCAAATTTTGTGCTAATTTCCACATGGAAGACTACAAGGAAAACTAGGTTTAGATCTAGGAGAGTTATCTTGGGACTATGTTTGAGCTAACTTTAGGTGTCTATGGTATGCACCATGACTAAAAAAAGTTTGGAAAAGACTCTAGGATATGTCTAAGGCTAATATATGAATAGGATAAATCAAGTGACACTCTTAGCTTCTAATTACCAATTTTAGGTGATTACAACAATAATGAGGAATTATAAGAAGAGAAAATGAAGATAACATCTCATTTGAGAAGGAACTCAAATATTTCCCCACCAAGGAAATCTAATGTAGGATCATCATAATATGAACCATTTTAATAATGTAAATATGTTAAATTTATAATTTTTCATAATATTTAGGATAATAGGGGTATTTTAAAATATTATAAGAATCCTTATATTCTTTAATCATCTTTTCATAGGTCAACTTAACAATAATCTAGGTTTTCCCTCCAAGAAAGGGAATATTTGAATATTTAAAATATTGTATAAGCTTGTAAAGGGTATAATTAATTTTAGAAGACATGTAATTACACATCATGATATTAAGGAACTATTATTTCATATAGTTAAATTTAAATCATTATATGAGCCTCATCTATAAGCTATATCCTACTTTAAAGACATGTTTTAACATGTAAGGCTAAGAGGAAAATATATTGGAGAAGAAACTATGTTTATCATGGTTGTTAGAAAAAGATAAAAAGTGAATAAATAAGCTTAATAAAGTAAGGAAAACATGTATAAAGGTTTAAGCATAAATTCTTAGAAGAAAGAAGAGGAGACTAAGAGGGAATAATGCCTTTAGGCCTTTATTGTCTTGGTAGTCTATAAGAATTTAAATTTATGTATGAAGATTGATTAATAAAAATAAGACACTAAATTTAACTATGATATTCAAATTTTCAAATGAGTAAATGAAATATTTCATGTCCTCTTGATTTATTTCAAGGGTTTTCAAGCTTATAATTATTGACAATATGTCACTAAGAGTTTTGAGGTCTATATGTAAAGATCATAATTTTATTTCATGAATACAAAGGATTATGGGTTGGATACTTGTTTTAGTATATTTATAATATTAAAATAAGGTTTAATTGTTTATATAAATATTTTATAACCAATTTGATGTTATTTTACTAAAAACCCTTTAAAAATCTCTATTTATGTGTAAATAATCATATACAATTAGCCAGAAACACATGCAAACAAATACATAAGATCGATTATTAGTTTGGGAAGTAAGAAGAGGTTTTTAGGTAATTTATATATTTATTTATTTTTATCTAAAAATAAAATATGTCTATGAACCATCATTAACAAACTCTCATCTCTCTATGAACACTTAAAACCCTAAACAATAATTTATTGGAGAAAAATACCCATAACTAAATATTTGACCTATAAAATCCTAAAAACTTTGTAGGAATTTGATAAAATGTGTCTTTTAACTAATATAAGATTTTAAATATTAATATAGGTATAGAAATTGAATTATATCTGATTGTGTTCTGGGTGACCTGTGGGTAGTCACTGAGAAGGTTCAAAAAGGGAATAATTTGATTGTTTGATCTTGTTCTAGGATTCCAAACTTTGTATGATGGTTTATTAAGGTTATTATATAAATATAAATTTTTTTAGTAGACAATAAAAATAAATATGGAGTTTGATCAATCCCAACTTCCTTCAAGAAGGCAAAACTAGGCCTACAAAAACCTGAAAGAGTAGAGTTGTTAATATTTTGAGAAACCAATAAAATAAAGATCAGTTTCTCACGATTATAAGTGGTATAATAAAATATAATAGGATATTAAATGGTATCTTAAAAATAAACTAGGATAATAACACCTTTATTAATACCTAAAAGGTATATACATTGTTATACAATAATTTTTAGGAACAAGTCATGTTCTTTGTCATTTGGAGAGCTAATAGTGTTTTTAACTTTTGTAATAGCCTTAATAAAGTAAATAGCCTTAATAAAGATAAATATCCTTATATTTAGTATTTAATAATCTTGTTAAGGTGATAAAAGGGTTGAAGTTGTAAATTATCTAAAAATTGTAGACACTTAGGCAGGTCCACTTGAAGATAAAGAAGTAGATTCTTCTTAGAATAAAATGGTGATATCCAGAGGATAAGACCATAAAAAAGATATAAAAAGGAAATGTTACTATTTAAACACAATATAACTATTTAAATGTTTCAAAACTAGTTTATTATACTATAAGTCTAATAGAGGACATATTTCTTAAGGAATTCTAGTAATGATTTGATTGATTAGAACATAGGGTGTGAATCATTAAGAGATATAGAAATGACTTCTATTAGTTCAAATTGGAGATATATAAAATAAGATCATAATTTACATTATAGAGGATAAATAGAGTGTGTAAAGTTATAAATGAAATAATTATCATCAAGATAGGGTTAATGAAGTACACATTGTTCTTGAATGGTCTTAGTGTCTTAGACTATAAGCCTAATAGAGAACTAATTTATTATGGAATTCCAATAAGGATTTGATTATAAGGTTTGAATAATTAATAGATATATAAGTTGATTATAATAGTTAAAATTTGTAATATACAAAATAAGGGAAGAATGCACATGACAGAGGATAAATAAAATGTATAAAGTGAGCAATGGACTAACTATCATTAGAATAGGCTTAATGAAGTACAAATTATTCTTGAATTGTGAATGTAAGTAAATATAAAAGAGTATAAATAAAATTATCCTAGAATAGTTCTTGAAAAAGTGTGAGATTATCATCAGTATAGATAAAAAGTATAATATTGCATCAAATTTCACACTAGTAAGTAGCTACATATAGGAAATCATTATCAAAGGACATATGACTTACAAGACATGACAACATGATAGTGAAATGATAAATAGATAATATTATATGGATGATGACACAATAATAAAACATGTTAATACTTGAAAAATCATACACATGCAAGTAATTGACCAAACATAGGCACACATGAAAAGACATAATATAATGATCTCAATGTAGCCATGTATTATGCATGTACTAGAAACATACGATATAATCAATGTAAAGTGGTTCAATATGATAAATGGAAATAAATAAAGGTATCACCATAGACATACTAAAATATGGTATTAGATGCACATTATTTTTATTTTTTACCTACCTTCACCTTACATGACTTGTGTATAAACATATGGATCTTATACACCCTTATCTCACATCCACATGCTTTTTATGTGTCTGAGATTCTTTATTTTTTATTATTCATCTATATGAATTTCATACTATGTGCCCAAACCGTTAAAAATAATATTTCAACTATATATAGATCATTAGATTATTATTCATGCCTTTTTGAAAAAATCATTAGACTTAGACTATTTTAAAATTATGGACTTGTCTAAACCTAATTGACTCATTCCATGCCAATAAACACTCATTTTTCAAATTCAAATCCCAATTATGGGTTGGCTTGTATGTTTCACATGTCAATGTCATGAGAAATCACCCAAAAAATTTCATATAAACACATAATAGGTCTACTCCTATTACCACATAGAATTTGTTAAGGAGTCCTACCATACAAATTTGAACATTCAAAAAGATTACATTATTATTTCCAATTCATCCATTAGTAAAATAACTAGGTTCTATCCAAGTCAAAAGCATCTCAAATATAATCCAAAGTTTTAATTTTCAAAGTGTTTAAAGATAAATCATAGGTTGCATTCATTAAAATTAAATAGTTTTATGCATACACCTAATGGGGAGAACTACATAAAATTTGACTTCCATCTACAAAATATTGAAAATGTATGAAAAACTCACCCATTAATTTGAGAGTGGTTGGGGTCAGCTCAACCAACATTTTACCATTATTTAGACTAAAACCTAGTGTCTAAAGTGGACCTAGTGTTTTAAATACAAGGACACAAGTTTTTAGAATTGTGTACACATATACATACTAAAGATTACTTATAGGGATGGCTTAAAATCATATTCAATAGATTATGTCTAAATAGATAATAAAACTATAATATTGCATAACATAACATTAATTAATACTATCCATATTTGGATGATTCTATCTAGGTACATTCCAACAAGTTAGATCTTGATATGAGAAAATAATAGGTCAGTTTCCAATGATTTTTTAATTTATATTCAGTCTTAGAACTAAAAAATAAAATAAAATGCTAAGTATATTATCCCTTCTTGTATTTTACATTTATAGTAAGTTTAATAGGTTGGTCAACATTTTCAAAATAAAAAAATTAAAAAAAGTATCAAAATATTCCAATAATAAAAAATAGGACCTAGGCATGACATGTTTTCTAGTTTCCCTTTTTCATACATAATACATATTTGTATGTGTGTGTGTGTACACACACACACACACACACACACACACACACACACACACACACACACACACACACAACTTATCACATGTTTTATATTTTACATATCATTTTTTCATACACCAATTCATTTTATGGTATATATGAGTGTGATGTGGGACACAAATGTTACATATGATATGTGGAAGCATAGATTCAGTACATTTATATACCTAGGGACCATGCTAATGCTAGGGGTATCTTATTCCATAGGTAAAATTGATACATGTTTTGTCTTTATATGACATTTACGTTTACCTTGTTGAGCTACACTAATTTATTACACATGTATTTCTATTTATTATATTCATTACATTTCTAAATTTTGTGGATATGCTACTCTAATACATTGTGACATTAACAAATATTGATACTATAATCTTGTTTGAATTGTTTTATGCTTTATTTTTATTGTTTCCTTTCATAATAGGCTACTCATTTCTCTAATATTTTATGATTCCATTGGCCTTGTGTGTAACATTTCATTTTCCATTGTTTGGGTACATTGTCCTTGTGTGTGACATCTCATTGTCCATTGTA
>JARHVA010002136.1:30000-55000 GCA_037957365.1 Torreya grandis | reverse complement strand
CATGATAACATATATGATTGCATATGATCCATATTATTATGCTGAAAATAAATATTTAAAAGTGTATGGGTAAAATGTTTAGGACTCAAAGGTATAACTACATGAGATAGAGCTTGAGGAGCCCCTGTAAGGGATGATTGTGTTTTTCTGAAGACACAATTTTAATAGGCATAAGAACTAATGGTGGTGAGATATTAACATGTATAAAAAAAATATTGAATGATTCACTCATTATAAATCACACTATAATATCACATGTGTGACCTTTGAGGTAGGATAGGATGGTCACAAGGTGTGTCATGAATGGTATAAAATTCATTATCATGTCAAAATATGAGACAATGGTTTAGTGTATACATTATTGAGATAATTTTACTAACCCATGAGCATATAAGTAGTAGATAATATGATCTTGTATCCATAATTAAATAAAACATAAATAAAAGGGGATAATGACCAATAGTAACTAGTTTTTTAATACCACTAAGTGGTGTGCATTTAATTCCTTCATAACTTCAAAGTATCATATTTGTATCAATTAAATGACATTTAATGTAACAATGACTAGATAATACTAACATAGTAATAATTTTTTTATTAGAATCATTTTCAATCATGATTCCATGTGTGTTTGAATGATGACGAGAAATAAATGTGTGAATATATGGTGGAAAACTATTTTCTTCATAATTAGGTATCTCATTATTATAATGAACCATGCCAATGATGTTATCAATCTCATGCTTATGGGTAATAATATAATGATATATAGAGTTTATCATATGTGCATTATATCACTTAGAAGTATCATTATTATGCAAAGGATTCATAAATATATGATATCATTAATTAGGATTTGTGACATATTCATTCAAAGAATTATAAAATTAAATGACAACAGGGTTTTTTTTAATCAATGAGATATTGAATCTTATAGCATAGTTTGGTTTACCAATTAAATGAATGTTTAAGATATTAATGATAATAAAAATATAAGTTTTCACTATACTCTTTATGGAAATGGTTAATTAGTATTTAATTGATATGGATGAAGTATAGTAATATGATTACACTCAAGCAAGTGTTTAGGCACTTTTTAAGTAGGGTCTGGGAACATTGTAACTCTTTAAATGTTCATAGAGTATGGAAAATTATGCATATATCTGATTTTTTAAAAGTGTTGATGGTTTTGACCTCATTTTTATTTTAAAAACTAGGTGCATCATTAGTGTTATGTTTCAACATTATATTTCCGTGATATTTGGAGGTATTGGATGTAAAAGCAAGAGATGTATAATTTAAATTGTTGATGTCCATAATTTAAATTTCACCATTGAAAAATGAATTTTAAATCTACTGAAAGGGTTCCTACATGTTAAAAATCAATTTTTATTAAGTGGGGAGAGAAAACTATTTGAGAATATACACTGAATCTCACGATCATGAATTTGGTATGACATGTTTGTAAACATGTTTTTAAATTTAAGCACAAGATCTATATATATTCATTAGGTACTTATTTTATTTGATAAATTTGATAATATGTTACCTTTTGATTAATGTTTAAGGAAAAATTGGATAAGAAAATATCATAAGAAATGTTGAATCAATGCACATAACCTAAAATTAGTGTGTAGAGCCAATCTAATGAAGAACTAATAAGACTTATAATAAATATATAGGTCATAAATAAATAATCATAGTAGAAATAAAAAAATTATGAATGCTAAGCCATAGCCTAATTTTAAGGATCCCCATTTACATTTTATAATGCAAATTTAGGTACTTGAAATGAAGGAGAAAAGGGGTGAACAAGTAGTTCCATAGACAAAGGGTTGTGTAGTATATCATAATATGAAACCACATGGATGGGTTTATTATATGTTTTAGATAGTTGGTAAATTTCTAATCACATGTTATCATTTTCTATATTGTAATACAAAATCAATAGATGTACCATTAGGTGTATGATTCACATTGGTATATGTATATGTAAAAATTTATGTATTTTTATGATTCTCATTAGTTACAATGGACATATTAGTTATAGTTTGATTATTTATAAGACCAAGGGATAAGATATAATAATGTGATAATGCAGCCACACTGTTTATTAGATTGGTAATATGGGGAATCATAGAAGCCTTAGGTTGTATAATAATACAAGGAATTTTCCTAAAGAGGAGGTGTAACACTAGGTGGAGGCATAAAATGAAGATGTCAGAGGAGGCTTGGTTGATCACTTTATAGATATTTAAGTGTTTATGCAACATTATTTTATTGGGTTTTCACTATGACCGAGATTTATTATATAATATATGGAGAGAGAGATTACTTTGAGGGTACCTAGTCTATGGATCATATGCCTCCACTAACTATTCCTTGTGGTGATTTAGGAAAATATATTTTATGTAATTTTGTAAACTTTCAAGTTGAGCATGTTAGGCTATTTTTTAGGGTAGTTGCTTTTGAGGATCGATAGAGATGTATTAAGTCTTGATATTGAAGTCTTAGGGGTAATATGATTTCAGCTACCTTAAGGGATAGTGACATGGGCGATTTAAATGATCATGGAGATGGTCCATCATTATTGATTGAATTTTATATATTTTCAAAATGTATTCTATATATAATTTTATATTATTGTGAAATTTATTTGAAATTTTATTTATTTAATAAATTTTATACTCAATTTAATATTTGAATATTGTATTTTTAATTAATGAAGTCTTGTAAATGTGTAGAAAAAATAAATTGACAATTTTTTATCACATCACATGTGCGTAGAATTTAATTTTGTGATAATGAAAATAATTTGTAAATAAAAATGTACTATAATTCTGTGTAACTGGAGATCAATGTTTTGGTGTGAAATTTCAAAATAATTCCTCTTCTTACTTTTTTAATAATATGGCTAACTAATTTAAGCTCTTGTTCCTGAATTTGTTTCTATTTTTTTGGGTATCCATAATTTATTTCCAGATGATATAATTATATCTTTATTTATGTTAAATTTATAAATGTATTATAGAAGTAACCCATACTAAAATGTATAATAAATAGGAATATTAACAATGCAAAAAATGTACCCCCATTTGTTTTAACCATGACTGTTCTAATGTAGCATTTTTTTATGAACTATCATCATAGAAATGTTTTAGTGTACCTAATACCTTGGGATGAAAATAAATTTGAATAGTAATGTGCCATATTTCCACCCCAAAATAATGTCTAAAATATTTCTCTTCATATCACAAGCTCTTAAGTGATCTCATTTTACATGTATTGCATTTTTCTTTATGATTAACAACAATGCATCCTTTAGGTTCACCTTTAATCAAGGCTAGAAGTAAAATTGGGTTTTTAGGAGGAAAGTCCTAAGAAATATCATTATTAGTAGAATGTGATCTACAAGAGAATTCTCTCATAATAATATTATCCTTAGGATACCGATGGGTAATTAGATTCTTTGTAGGAGCACACTAGGAAATATCAGTCTTCATAAGATAATGAGTAAGAGAAGATGGATAAGGGTATCCCAATAATCTAGTGTTTACTTGTAAAAATGTCATAACCCCTTCATCCACTAAGTGATCAATATTTTGTGACAATTCATAAAAATAATTTTCATTATAACCATTAATAGAATAATAATTTAAAAATGGCATGGTCCTTACTCATTCCACATGATGTGGAGAATTATTCAAATTAGGTGGAGAATCTATTATTATCTTATCAAATAATGTTCACATAGTTTTTCAGGTCAATATTTGAAGCTATGAAATTGAATTGGTTGATTCCTCTTTAGCCTATATGCTTATTATTGAACCTATTATTTATTTATTTATTTGTTCTTATTTTATAAAGGACATTAGATAGACATTAATTTTAGAGAAAGCAAATTATATTTTATTTCTATATGAGTGGATTATTTATTTGGAGATAAATATCTAGACTCATTTGTAATATTAGCCTTATGTGATTCTGAATTAAGATCACATGCATTATTGAAAACATATAAGTACATCTTCTCAAAATAAATGAATAAATTATGTTTTAATTGTTATTTAAGTGGAGAATAAACACCCATACAAAATAAAAGTTACTTTTAGAAATCTTAGGTTTGATATATTAAACTATGCAAGGTGCTTTTAATTTTAAAAATATCATTATCACCTTGCTTTTAAAATTGGAGATGTTCCAAGAGTAGTTTAGGAACATCATGTCTATTAAAATAAAATAATAAAATGTCTTATAACTTCTTTAAATAGGGTAAATAACCAATAAGGAGTTTATAAAACCAATATAATACATACCCTTTTAGCTTTAGATAAAAGGACATTTTAATAAGTCTCATTCATTAGTACTACATTTCCAAAAATAAAAATTAGATATATAATACCATTTAATAATTTAAACTTTAATGTATAAAATTAATTAGGGTATTTATACTCAAATATCAATCATAAAACATGATGAAAAATAATGGAATTATCATTCATGTGAGCCTTATTATTTATTCTAAACATAGGTTTAAATTAGTCATCATCAATACACATAATTACTTATTATTACATTTTAGGTTAACATCATTGCCTACTTTACACTAATCATGTAGCATACAATTCTAATCATATTGTATTTAGTATTTTGTATTTTCCTAATAGTAATATAATATAAGTATCACACTCATCATTAGCTATTTATAGAGAGGAATAAGAAACATCATAATTTTTAAAATTAATTAAAATTTTATGTATATTGATTTCAATTGATGGAATAGTGATATCTTATACTTTTATAACATTATTTGATATTTCTAGAAAATGAGATTAAATATCACTTTAGTTTGTATTATTTACTATGTCTAGAGTGAGAGAATCAATATCATGATTTTTTAATTATTTGTTATTGCTAGATAAATAGATGGCATCTTATAATATTTAATATCATTTTAAATTTATAGATAATGGAGATCAACATCATAATCATCCAAATGCATATCATCTACACATGGTATTATTACATTGTCCTCATTATGTATAATTCAAGAAAGGAGTGTATATGATAACTCATTGTAATTCATGTGTGTGTGTGTGTGCATGTGTGTGTGTGTGTGTGTGTGTGTGTGTGTGTGTGTGTGTGTGTGTGTGTGTGTGTGTGTGTGTGTGTGTGTGTGTGTGTGTGTGTGTGTGTGTGTGTGTGTGTGTGTGTGTGTGTGTGTGTGTGTGTGTGTGCGTGTGTGTGCGTGTGTGTGTGTGTGTGTGTGTGTGTGTGTGTGTTAAAATATATTAATTTGACACACTAATTGATAGTCAAAACCCTGATCTAGTTTTGCACTAAATGATTATCAAAATTAGGTTTAGGGAGGTCAATATACTTTAATTTCACCTCAACTAAACCAATCAATTGATCCCCCTAAAAAAATTTCCTATTGATTTTATTTTTTTCTAATATACCCAATATTTTTTATTTTTTTACTTTATCACAATATTATGATTTTTTGTATAATTTAAAAAATTGATAATGCAATGTAATTTTTTTGATTTACTCAAAATGCTCCTATTTTTTCCATTTTGTCCTTTTTTTGTAGTTTTCTCTTTTTCCCTTGTAACTTAACCTTTTTTTTTTAACTTTTCTCTAAATTTCTTTAGATGTTTTGAATTTATTTGAATTATGTGACTTTTGGATAATTTAACCTAATATTTAAAGATTCACCTAAATTTTACCAATTTTTTCCTTTTATGTATTTTTTCACAATAATTTTTTAATTTTCCTTGAATTTCCAAATTTTCAAAGTTTTAAAATAATTTGTAGAATTTCCTCTATTTTTATAAGGTCATTAAGTTTTATAAATTTATGCTATTTTTTTTTTCAATTTCCTTTTTTTTTTTTGAATTTTCTTCAAATTTTGGAATTTTTATTAAGTTGACCTAGTTTATCAAAGTTTTTGTAATTTTTGAGAATTCTCTAACTTCCTCAAATTTTTCAATTTTTTAAATAATTTTTTCAAGTTAAATTTATAGTTCAATAGTGGATATATTTTTTTTTAAAATTTTCTAATTTTTTAGACATTTACTTAAAATCAAAAGTATTTATCCACATTTCTTTACAATATTTTCAATTCTTAACTTCTATACTTATCATCCAAAACAAATCATGTCATAATTTCATGGATGAAAATATATTAGTGCATTTCTCCCCCTTTCTTAATTATGTCATGAAAAACATAAGAAAGGTGGTCTTCCATAATAATTATGTAGACACCAAATACTTCCTATTTCACATAACAAGTTTAACATCTTAAGTTTCTCAAATGCTTATGATCTACAAAAACATTAGTACAATTCTAATTTAGGAGGTTTACAGGTTACCATTAAGAATTTTATTTATAATTTAATTATTGTTTCAAAGAGTCACCACTGATGGGTTTTATCTTAGTTTCTATTTAAAATGTACCTTTTGGGATGTATATATTAAAATTTTATTTTTATATCGTCACATTTTTATGTTCAGTGCTTTTCTATTGGTTACCATTGGAATATGTATATGTATGTAATGCATAAGTGATATTTTTTTCATGCTTATATTGTATAACTAAGTAGAGTTCACTGATGGATGAGATTAATTATATTTTTAATCACTTAATCCAAGGACAAAAGAATAAATCTAATTCATTCATAAAGTTTATAATAGACCATTTCGATATATATATTTTTTAAATTATACATTAAAAAGTGTTTAAAATTTATGAATAAAAATATACTTTCTTCAAAATAAATACATATAAAATATGGAATTTTTGATGGTTACCCCATTTTTAGATTTAGTTCATGTGACAAATATAACAATAATGTTTATGAAAAAACACATTATAGCTATCAGATGAATTCAATCAAATATTGAAATATGATCATTGTTAATAATTTGTCTATTTTGTCAAATATTCTCTAAATTTTAAAAAATATATGCTAATTTGACATAATAATTCTAAATTTGTATAAATTCATTTAATATTTCAATTTTTTTTCATTTTCTTCTCTAAATTTATTTCATTTTAAGATGTTTTTGTAAATTTTAAAATTATCTCTAATTAACTATTTTCCTCAATTTCTCTAATTATTTCCTAATTTTTCTCATTTATATAAATTTAAATATGTATTAAAAAATTTTAAATCCAATTTTTATTATTTTTTATCAAAAAATGATTCAAATATTCATTAAAATACATATATTTATTTTTTTATCATCTATGATTTATAAGAAACAATAAAAACTAGGGTTTTTAGGTTTACTAGGCCATCATCATATTATTCCTCTAATCATTATAATTTGGATGGGTTCATCTACTTGTTTCATCCATCGTTGACATTCTTATTTTTTTAAAAATTTATTTCACCCATTCTTCCTCTAAATCATTGCTATTATTATCTCTCATTAAAACTATCTAGGGATTATTGCATCTCTTGCCACATGGAGAATAAAATTTGAAACTCAAATCCCCTCATCATATTTTTAGTTATATTTTCAATACTTTTAGTTTTTTTAAAAATAAATATAGGGTTATTTAATGCCCCCATCCAAATAAAAATTACTACAAGAAAAAAAAATAAAAGGATAGAAACAAATAAAAAAGATTACACAAAAGAGCTAGGCTAAACCGCCATAGCCATGCAAGAATCAGAAGCACCAAATGACCAAAAATCCATAAGCAAATTAGATAATAGGGATTTTAACCACCTAAAAATTTATTGCATAAATAAATCCAACAATGAGTGGGAAAGTAGCCTAAGATATTGATCATCTTGCCTTTTTTACCTTTTTTATTTTCTATCTACTCTCACATTCCTTTTTCAGAGTTCACTACAACCATTTTCTTATCACAATTTTGAATTTATGTTTTCAAACAACTCTTTGTCTGAATTTTAATTTTTAGATTCATATCCTCTCTTCACTCCCCCTATTGTATTATTTAAGGGAAGATTCTAGGCTTTTTCTTTTTCCCCCATAATTGACTAAACCTCTTTAGAAAAAACCACTAATTCATTTTTATTTCTACCTCCCAATTTTGAATTTTCCTAAAATTCTAAGTCTTCAAAATAATCTTAAATGACTACTGTTAGATCTAGAGTGCTCCATTTGATTGATGTTGTCTTCTCCCCCTTTTTTTTCCTTGCTTTAAATCACCCCTAGGGACAAGAAGCATAAAAATGACCAAGTAATTTGAAAATTTGGCATATAAATGTTTTATTCTCATAATCTAAAGTTTGAACATGAATAACTTTCCCATACTTCAAAATGATTTTCTCCAGAACCCATTTGCTGAAATAAATCTCTACACAAATTCTAGAAAATGTACACAAGCGTATATTCACTCTCTCATTATCAAATTTTAAGAAAGACCCCAAAGCATTACCTATTTCCTTATGAGTATGCCATAAATACATGAGTAGGTTAGGGAGCTGAACACACACTAGCATCTTTATTATTGAGAGAGTGTTTGGATCAAAATCAGGGAACCAAGGAGTGATAAACAAACCCACATTATACCAAAACCAAAGGCCATTTGAGAGACATTTTTGATAATATTATTGATGATTGAAATGAATAACAAAGAAACCTTTATAGAATAAATAAATCTCACATTTCTTTGACCAAGTCTCATAGACCCATTGATATAAATAAGTTGATAAAGGCCACAAGCCATTGAATCTACAGATAACTACATCTTTAATTAAAGTGTGGAAATACTCATCCACTCCCTCATTTACAATCTCCATAGAAGGGATCTCATTCACTTTTTCAAAAATACAAGATTGAGGTGGAGAAGTATACTTCATATAAAATGGTTTGGAACCAACATTTCTAACTACTTATTTGAAAGCTGAAGGTTTGGGGGGAGAAGCTTGATTTAATCCTTCCACACATTCCTAAAGCCTTAAAGTAATAGATATGAGCAAGTCCTTACCTAGATGATAGAAGGACAATGGAAGATGGTCATGCAATTCTTTGCCTTGTTTCACCAGACATTAAAAATTTACATGGACACCTAAAGAAACCTCTAGACTCAATTTTAAACCCTTCATAGAATCTATCCATTTCACCCAAGTGTAAATTATTTTTACTGAAAGATATTTAACCAATATTTGAAACCTTGGTTTATCCTCATTTGTACCTTGATGATAATGATATTCATTCCAAGTAACAACAATGTCATCTTCAAGTGCCTTAGATATAAAAATGCATCCCTTGAAGATATTGGTTATTGTGGCATTTTGTCAAATAATTGGCCTTCATCATCCATCTTGACTTTCTTGCCTTTTTCCTCTATTTCCTAGTCTATTTTACCCAAAATCATAAGCTCCAAAAAATTAGGTAGTTACCTCTTGTGCTCCTGGTGAATGTTTAGTAGAACTCCACTGTGGATAATGACGATATTGCTCATCAATTTACACAATTCATCATCATTTATAATCTCTATAAAATGATACATGGGGACTATTCTATTCTTTTTGTTATCTTTCATCACATTTCCAAACATATCCTTCCCCTCATCAACTAAATAATCCATTTCATCAACCATCCAAAAATAGGAGGCTTTACTAGGAAGGGACCAAAACATTATTTGAATCTATGTCCTTTGTTCAATTTTTTTCTACCATCCAGGCATTTCATCAAAAAATTGACATGCAACCTCTATGGAAAGACCCAAGATGTGTTTGGATCACTAAAAGGATTCACCCCATGTATAGAACCTACTTTAGTTTCATCATACCTTATTACACTTGTCAGGAAGGAGATTCCTATAAAAAATGTAATTAATCTTTGGTTATGTCCAAAACACCCTCAATGTCTAGCTCCTGCATGCTATACTATCTATATCTTCCTGCAACAAGTTATACCCTGGTGCCTGCAGGTGGAAGGTGATATATTATTACAACCCATAGATGTGTGGGGAAGGCCCAAATAAACCCATAAAGAACTAGTCTAGGTGGATTAATTCCCTCCATCATTACCATTTATTCCCAAGGTAAATATAACTCTATTCAAAACATGACCACATTTTCTCCATTCTTTCTGAAATCCAATGCATAGCCTAAATAGGTATTTGGTAAGAGCTAAGCTTCCATCCTAACACCACCATTTTGGGAAACTCTCAATACCCCAAATACACTCTACACCTACAACTGAGTGAACAATAAACCCTGGAGTCACCACTATTCTCACTCATCTTCAATACTTTTAGTTTTAATTTCCCTTACATTTAAAAAAAACCCTACCCCACACAAACTAAAAGTCTAGTGAAACATCAAAAAATTTAGACCATAGATTTTCCAAATCAAAAAATTACTTTTAAGAAACCTAACCCATAAAATCCTTAAAAATCACACATACATTTTTTTTGTACCCAAGAAAATCCCACTTACATTCCTCATCTTGATCTTCCATAACCCAAAAAATCAAAATGGCACTCCCTAATTTAAACATATGGAAATGATTAAAATAAAAATAAAAGTTAAATAAAAAAACCCACTAAACACTATTCATTTATATTTTCAATGTTTTCATATTATGCTCAACTATGATCCTCTTCATTGCATTTTAAACATCACCCTAACCCCAAACATGATTTTATAGTTATTAGAGCTTGCAATGTTGTTATGAATGTCACTAGTGACTAGTGACATTAATTTTCATAATGCATTGTAAAATTTAAATTAGAAATATTAATATATTAGTCATATGGTAGATATTTGATCTTATTTTGTCAAAAATATTTTTCAACCCTGACACAATGGTGTAGTCTAGTTGAGGACATTTTTCACCAATGAGCAAGAAATTTGCATAAAATATAACATAGTTGATAATCAATGTTGTGGAGGATTGATTAGGGAAAATAGAGCCCCAAATAGGACTAGGTTGTGAAAGTTAGGGAAAATTTGAATGACACATGTAATAATGGTAAATAAAGCCCAAAAACACATTAGGTTATCATAATTATGTTTTGTGGGCTCAATTATCACTAATTCAGTCCCCCATCCAATGATGTGTTTGGATCACTAAAAGGATCCACCCCATGTATAGAACCTACTCTAGTTTCATCATCCCTTATTACACTTGTCAGGAAGGAGATTCCTATCAAAAATGTAATTAATCTTTGGTTATGTCCAAAACACCCTCAATGTCTAGCTCCTGCATGGTATACTATCTATATCTTCCTGCAACAAGTTATACCCTGGTGCCTGCAGGTGGAAGGTGATATATTATTACAACCCATAGATGTGTGGGGAAGGCCCAAATAAACCCATAAAGAACTAGTCTAGGTGGATTAATTCCCTCCATCATTACCATTTATTCCCAAGGTAAATATAACTCTATTCAAAACATGACCACATTTTCTCCATTCTTTCTGAAATCCAATGCATAGCCTAAATAGGTATTTCGTAAGAGCTAAGCTTCCATCTTGACACCACCATTTTGGGAAACTCTCAATACCCCAAATACACTCTACACCTACAACTGAGTGAACAATAAACCCTGGAGTCACCACTATTCTCACTCATCTTCAATACTTTTAGTTTTAATTTCCCTTACATTTTAAAAAAACCCTACCCCACACAAACTAAAAGTCTAGTGAAACATCAAAAAATTTAGACCATAGATTTTCCAAATCAAAAAATTACTTTTAAGAAACCTAACCCATAAAATCCTTACAAATCACACATACATTTTTTTTGTACCCAAGAAAATCCGACTTACATTCCTCATCTTGATCTTCCATAACCAAAAAAATCAAAATGGCACTCCCTAATTTAAATATATGGAAATGACTAAAATAAAAATAAAAGTTAAATAAAAAAACCCACTAAACACTATTCATTTATATTTTCAATGTTTTCATATTATGCTCAACTATGATCCTCTTCATTGCATTCTAAACATCACCCTAACCTCAAACATGATTTTATAGTTATTAGAGCTTGCAATGTTGTTATGAATGTCACTAGTGACTAGTGACATTAATTTTCATAATGCATTGTAAAATTTAAACTAGAAATACTAATATATTAGGCATATGGTAGATATTTGATCTTATTTTGTCAAAAATATTTTTCAACCCTGACACAATGGTGTAGTCTAGTTGAGGACATTTTTCACCAATGAACAAGAAATTTGCATAAAATATAACATAGTTAATAATCAATGTTGTGGAGGATTGATTAGGGAAAATAGAGCCCCAAATAGGACTAGGTTGTGAAAGTTAGGGAAAATTTGAATTACACATGTAATAATGGTAAATAAAGCCCAAAAACACATTAGGTTATCATAATTATGTTTTGTGGGCTCAATTATCACTAATTCAGTCCCCCATCCAATGATGTGTTTGGATCACTAAAAGGATCCACCCCATGTATAGAACCTACTCTAGTTTCATCATCCCTTATTACACTTGTCAGGAAGGAGATTCCTATCAATAATGTAATTAATCTTTGGTTATGTCGAAAACACCCTCAATGTCTAGCTCCTGCATGGTATACTATCTATATCTTCCTACAACAAGTTCTACCCTGGTGCCTGCAGGTGGAAGGTGATATATTATTACAACCCATAGATGTGTGGGGAAGGCCCAAATAAACCCATAAAGAACTAGTCTAGGTGGATTAATTCCCTCCATCATTACCATTTATTCCCAAGGTAAATATAACTCTATTCAAAACATGACCACATTTTCTCCATTCTTTCTGAAATCCAATGCATAGCCTAAATAGGTATTTGGTAAGAGCTAAGCTTCCATCCTGACACCACCATTTTGGGAAACTCTCAATACCCAAAATACACTCTACATCTACAACTGAGTGAACAATAAACCCTGGAGTTACCACTATTCTCACTCATCTTCAATACTTTTAGTTTTAATTTCCCTTACATTTGAAAAAAACCCTACCCCACACAAACTAAAAGTCTAGTGAAACATCAAAAAATTTAGACCATAGATTTTCCAAATCAAAAAATTACTTTTAAGAAACCTAACCCATAAAATCCTTAAAAATCACACATACAATTTTTTTGTACCCAAGAAAATCCCACTTACATTCCTCATCTTGATCTTCCATAACCCAAAAAGTCAAAATGGCACTCCCTAATTTAAATATATGGAAATGACTAAAATAAAAATAAAAGTTAAATAAAAAAACCCACTAAACACTATTCATTTATATTTTCAATGTTTTCATATTATGCTCAACTATGATCCTCTTCATTGCATTCTAAACATCACCCTAACCTCAAACATGATTTTATAGTTATTAGAGCTTGCAATGTTGTTATGAATGTCACTAATGACTAGTGACATTAATTTTCATAATGCATTGTAAAATTTAAATTATAAATATTAATATATTAGGCATATGGTAGATATTTGATCTTATTTTGTCAAAAATATTTTTCAACCCTGACACAATGGTGTAGTCTAGTTGAGGACATTTTTCACCAATGAGCAAGAAATTTGCATAAAATATAACATAGTTAATAATCAATGTTGTGGAGGATTGATTAGGGAAAATAGAGCCCCAAATAGGACTAGGTTGTGAAAGTTATGGAAAATTTGAATTACACATGTAATAATGGTAAATAAAGCCCAAAAACACATTACGTTATCATAATTATGTTTTGTGGGCTCAATTATCACTTATTCAGTCCCCCATCCAATGATGTGTTTGGATCACTAAAAGGATCCACCCCATGTATAGAACCTACTCTAGTTTCATCATCCCTTATTACACTTGTCAGGAAGGAGATTCCTATCAAAAATGTAATTAATCTTTGGTTATGTCCAAAACACCCTCAATGTCTAGATCCTGCATGGTATACTATCTATATCTTCCAGCAACAAGTTATACCCTGGTGCCTGCAGGTGGAAGGTGATATATTATTACAACCCATAGATGTGTGGGGAAGGCCCAAATAAACCCATAAAGAACTAGTCTAGGTGGATTAATTCCCTCCATCATTACCATTTATTCCCAAGGTAAATATAACTCTATTCAAAACATGACCACATTTTCTCCATTCTTTTTGAAATCCAATGCATAGCCTAAATAGGTATTTGGTAAGAGCTAAGCTTCCATCCTGACACCACCATTTTGGGAAACTCTCAATACCCCAAATACACTCTACATCTACAACTGAGTGAACAATAAACCCTGGAGTCACCACTATTCTCACTCATCTTCAATACTTTTAGTTTTAATTTCCCTTACATTTTAAAAAAACCCTACCCCACACAAACTAAAAGTCTAGTGAAACATCAAAAAATTTAGACCATAGATTTTCCACATCAAAAAATTACTTTTAAGAAACCTAACCCATAAAATCCTTAAAAATCACACATACAATTTTTTATTACCGAAGAAAATCCCACTTACATTCCTCATCTTGATCTTCGATAACCCAAAAAATCAAAATGGCACTCCCTAATTTAAATATATGGAAATGACTAAAATAAAAATAAAAGTTAAATAAAAAAACCCACTAAACACTATTCATTTATATTTTCAATGTTTTCATATTATGCTCAACTATGATCCTCTTCATTGCATTCTAAACATCACCCTAACCTCAAACATGATTTTATAGTTATTAGAGCTTGCAATGTTATTATGAATGTCACTAGTGACTAGTGACATTAAGTTTCATAATGCATTGTAAAATTTAATTTAGAAATATTAATATATTAGGCATATGGTAGATATTTAATCTTATTTTGTCAAAAATATTTTTCAACCCGGACACAATGGTGTAGTCTAGTTGAGGACATTTTTCACCAATGAGCAAGAAAATTGCATAAAATATAACATAGTTAATAATCAATGTTGTGGAGGATTGATTAGGGAAAATAGAGCCCCAAATAGGACTAGGTTGTGAAAGTTAGGGAAAATTTGAATTACACATGTAATAATGGTAAATAAAGCCCCAAAACACATTAGGTTATCATAATTATGTTTTGTGGGCTCAATTATCACTAATTCAGTCCCCAATCCAATGATGTGTTTGGATCACTAAAAGGATCCACCCCATGTATAGAACCTACTCTAGTTTCATCATCCCTTATTACACTTGTCAGGAAGGAGATTCCTATCAAAAATGTAATTAATCTTTGGTTATGTCGAAAACACCCTCAATGTCTAGCTCTTGCATGGTATACTATCTATATCTTCCTGCAACAAGTTATACCCTGGTGCCTGCAGGTGGAAGGTGATATATTATTACAACACATAGATGTGTGGGGAAGGCCCAAATAAACCCATAAAGAACTAGTCTAGGTGGATTAATTCCCTCCATCATTACCATTTATTCCCAAGGTAAATATAACTCTATTCAAAACATGACCACATTTTCTCCATTCTTTCTGAAATCCAATGCATAGCCTAAATAGGTATTTGGTAAGAGCTAAGCTTCCATCCTGACACCATCATTTTGGGAAACTCTCAATACCCCAAATACACTCTACATCTACAACTGAGTGAACAATAAACCCTGGAGTCACCACTATTCTCACTCATCTTCAATACTTTTAGTTTTAATTTCCCTTACATTTTAAGAAAACCCTACCCCACACAAACTAAAAGTCTAGTGAAACATCAAAAAATTTAGACCATAGATTTTCCAAATCAAAAAATTACTTTTAAGAAACCTAACCCATAAAATCCTTAAAAATCACACATACAATTTTTTTGTACCCAAGAAAATCCCACTTACATTCCTCATCTTGATCTTCCATAACCCAAAAAATCAAAATGGCACTCCCTAATTTAAATATATGGAAATGACTAAAATAAAAATAAAAGTTAAATAAAAAAACCCACTAAACACTATTCATTTATATTTTCAATGTTTTCATATTATGATCAACTATGATCCTCTTCATTGCATTCTAAACATCACCCTAACCTCAAACATGATTTTATAGTTATTAGAGCTTGCAATGTTATTATGAATGTCACTAGTGACTAGTGACATTAAGTTTCATAATGCATTGTAAAATTTAAATTATAAATATTAATATATTAGGCATATGGAAGATATTTGATCTTATTTTGTCAAAAATATTTTTCAATGCTGACACAATGGTGTAGTCTAGTTGAGGACATTTTTCACCAATGAGCAAGAAATTTGCATAAAATATAACATAGTTAATAATCAATGTTGTGGAGGATTGATTAGGGAAAATAGAGCCCCAAATAGGACTAGGTTGTGAAAGTTAGGGAAAATTTGAATTACACATGTAATAATGGTAAATAAAGCCCCAAAACACATTAGGTTATCATAATTATGTTTTGTGGGCTCAATTATCACTTATTCAGTCCCCCATCCAATGATGTGTTTGGATCACTAAAAGGATCCACCCCATGTATAGAACCTACTCTAGTTTCATCATCCCTTATTACACTTGTCAGGAAGGAGATTCCTATCAAAAATGTAATTAATCTTTGGTTATGTCGAAAACACCCTCAATGTCTAGATCCTGCATGGTATACTATCTATATCTTCCAGCAACAAGTTATACCCTGGTGCCTGCAGGTGGAAGGTGATATATTATTACAACCCATAGATGTGTGGGGAAGGCCCAAATAAACCCATAAAGAACTAGTCTAGGTGGATTAATTCCCTCCATCATTACCATTTATTCCCAAGGTAAATATAACTCTATTCAAAACATGACCACATTTTCTCCATTCTTTCTGAAATCCAATGCATAGCCTAAATAGGTATTTGTTAAGAGCTAAGCTTCCATCCTGACACCACCATTTTGGGAAACTCTCAATACCCCAAATACACTCTACACCTACAACTGAGTGAACAATAAACCCTGGAGTCACCAGTATTCTCACTCATCTTCAATACTTTTAGTTTTAATTTCCCTTAAATTTTAGAAAAACCCTACCCCACACAAACTAAAAGTCGAGTGAAACATCAAAAAATTTAGACCATAGATTTTCCAAATCAAAAAATTACTTTTAAGAAACCTAACCCATAAAATCCTTAAAAATCACACATACATCTTTTTTGTACCCAAGAAAATCCCACTTACATTCCTCATCTTGATTTTCCATAACCCAAAAAATCAAAATGGCACTCCCTAATTTAAATATATGGAAATGACTAAAATAAAAATAAAAGTTAAATAGAAAAACCCACTAAACACTATTCATTTATATTTTCAATGTTTTCATATTATGCTCAACTATGATCCTCTTCATTGCATTCTAAACATCACCCTAACCTCAAACATGATTTTATAGTTATTAGAGCTTGCAATGTTGTTATGAATGTCACTAGTGACTAGTGACATTAAGTTTCATAATGCATTGTAAAATTTAAATTAGAAATATTAATATATTAGGCATATGGTAGATATTTGATCTTATTTTGTCAAAAATATTTTTCAACCCTGACACAATGGTGTAGTCTAGTTGAGGACATTTTTCACCAATGAGCAAGAAATTTGCATAAAATAGAACATAGTTAATAATCCATGTTGTGGAGGATTGATTAGGGAAAATAGAGCCCCAAATAGGACTAGGTTGTGAAAGTTATGGAAAATTTGAATGACCCATGTAATAATGGTAAATAAAGCCCCAAAACACATTAGGTTATCATAATTATGTTTTGTGGGCTCAATTATCACTAATTCAGTCCCCCATCCAATGATGTGTTTGGATCACTAAAAGGATCCACCCCATGTATAGAACCTACTCTAGTTTTATGATCCCTTAGTACACTTGTTAGGAAGGAGATTCCTATCAAAAAAGTAATTAATCTTTGGTTATGTCCAAAACACCCTCAATGTCTAGCTCCTGCATTGTATACTATCTATATCTTCCTGCAACAAGTTATACCCTGGTGCCTGCAGGTGGAAGGTGATATATTATTACAACCCATAGATGTGTGGGGAAGGCCCAAATAAACTCATAAAGAACTAGTCTAGGTGGATTAATTCCCTCCATCATTACCATTTATTCCCAAGGTAAATATAACTCTATTCAAAACATGACCACATTTTCTCCATTCCTTCTGAAATCCAATGCATAGCCTAAATAGGTATTTGGTAAGAGCTAAGCTTCCATCCTGACACCGCCATTTTGGGAAACTCTCAATACCCCAAATACACTCTACACCTACAACTGAGTGAACAATAAACCCTGGAGTCACCACTATTCTCACTCATCTTCAATACTTTTAGTTTTAATTTCCCTTACATTTTAAAAAAACCCTACCCCACACAAACAGTCTAGTGAAACATCAAAAAATTTAGACCATAGATTTTCCAAATCAAAAAATTACTTTTAAGAAACCTAACCCATAAAATCCTTAAAAATCACACATACATTTTTTTTGTACCGAAGAAAATCCCACTTACATTCCTCATCTTGATCATCCATAACCCAAAAAATCAAAATGGCACTCCCTAATTTAAATATATGGAAATGACTAAAATAAAAATAAAAGTTAAATAAAAAAACCCACTAAACACTATTCATTTATATTTTCAATGTTTTCATATTATGCTCAACTATGATCCTCTTCATTGCATTCTAAACATCACCCTAACCTCAAACATGATTTTATAGTTATTAGAGCTTGCAATGTTGTTATGAATGTCACTAGTGACTAGTGACATTAATTTTGATAATGCATTGTAAAATTTAAATTATAAATATTAATATATTAGGCATATGGTAGATATTTGATCTTATTTTGTCAAAAATATTTTTCAACCCTGACACAATGGTGTAGTCTAGTTGAGGACATTTTTCACCAATGAGCAAGAAATTTGCATAAAATATAACATAGTTAATAATCAATGTTGTGGAGGATTGATTAGGGAAAATAGAGCCCCAAATAGGAATAGGTTGTGAATGTCAGGGAAAATCTGAATGACATATGTAATAATGGTAAATAAAGCCCAAAAACACATTAGGTTATCATAATTATGTTTTGTGGGCTCAATTATCACTAATTCATTCCCCCATCCAATGATGTGTTTGGATCACTAAAAGGATCCACCCCATGTATAGAACCTACTCTAGTTTCATCATCCCTTATTACACTTGTCAGGAAGGAGATTCCTATCAAAAATATAATTAATCTTTGGTTATGTCCAAAACACCCTCAATGTCTAGCTCCTGCATGGTATACTATCTATATCTTCTTGCAACAAGTTATACCCTAGTGCCTGCAGGTGGAAGGTGATATATTATTACAACCCATAGATGTGTGGGGAAGGCCCAAATAAACCCATAAAGAACTAGTCTAGGTGGATTAATTCCCTCCATCATTACCATTTATTCCCAAGGTAAATATAACTCTATTCAAAACATGACCACATTTTCTCCATTCCTTCTGAAATCCAATGCATAGCCTAAATAGGTATTTGGTAAGAGCTAGGCTTCCATCCTGACACCACCATTTTGGGAAACTCTCAATACCCCAAATACACTCTACACCTACAACTGAGTGAACAATAAACCCTGGACTCACCACTATTCTCACTCATCTTCAATACTTTTAGTTTTAATTTCCCTTACATTTAAAAAAAACCCTACCCCACACAAACTAAAAGTCTAGTGAAACATCAAAAAATTTAGACCATAGATTTTCCAAATCAAAAAATTACTTTTAAGAAACCTAACCCATAAAATCCTTAAAAATCACACATACATTTTTTTTGTACCCAATAAAATCCCACTTACATTCCTCATCTTGATCTTCCATAACCAAAAAAATCAAAATGGCACTCCCTAATTTAAATATATGGAAATGACTAAAATAAAAATAAAAGTTAAATAAAAAAACCCACTAAACACTATTCATTTATATTTTCAATGTTTTCATATTATGCTCAACTATGATCCTCTTCATTGCATTCTAAACATCACCCTAACCTCAAACATGATTTTATAGTTATTAGAGCTTGCAATGTTGTTATGAATGTCACTAGTGACTAGTGACATTAATTTTCATAATGCATTGTAAAATTTAAATTATAAATATTAATATATTAGGCATATGGTAGATATTTGATCTTATTTTGTCAAAAATATTTTTCAACCCTGACACAATGGTGTAGTCTAGTTGAGGACATTTTTCACCAATGAGCAAGAAATTTGCATAAAATATAAGATAGTTAATAATCAATGTTGTGGAGGATTGATTAGGGAAAATAGAGCCCCAAATAGGACTAGGTTGTGAAAGTTAGGGAAAATTTGAATGACACATGTAATAATGGTAAATAAAGCCCCAAAACACATTAGGTTATCATAATTATGTTTTGTGGGCTCAATTATCACTAATTCAGTCCCCCATCCAATGATGTGTTTGGATCACTAAAAGGATCCACCCCATGTATAGAACCTACTCTAGTTTCATCATCCCTTATTACACTTGTCAGGAAGGAGATTCCTATCAAAAATGTAATTAATCTTTGGTTATGTCGAAAACACCCTCAATGTCTAGCTCCTGCATGGTATACTATCTATATCTTCCTGCAACAAGTTATACCCTGGTGCCTGCAGGTGGAAGGTGATATATTATTACAACCCATAGAGTGTGGGGAAGGCCCAAATAAACCCATAAAGAACTAGTCTAGGCGGATTAATTCCCTCCATCATTACCATTTATTCCCAAGGTAAATATAACTCTATTCAAAACATGACCACATTTTCTCCATTCCTTCTGAAATCCAATGCATAGCCTAAATAGGTATTTGGTAAGAGCTAAGCTTCCATCCTGACACCACCATTTTGGGAAACTCTCAATACCCCAAATACACTCTACACCTACAACTGAGTGAACAATAAACCCTGGAGTCACCACTATTCTCACTCATCTTCAATACTTTTAGTTTAAATTTCCCTTACATTTTAAAAAAACCCTACCCCACAAAAACTAAAAGTCTAGTGAAGCATCAAAAAATTTAGACCATAGATTTTCCAAATCAAAAAATTACTTTTAAGAAACCTAACCCATAAAATCCTTAAAAATCACACATACATTTTTTTTGTACCCAAGAAAATCCCACTTACATTCCTCATCTTGATCTTCCATAACCCAAAAAATCAAAATGGCACTCCCTAATTTAAATATATGGAAATGACTAAAATAAAAATAAAAGTTAAATAAAAAAACCCACTAAACACTATTCATTTATATTTTTAATGTTTTCATATTATGCTCAACTATGATCCTCTTCATTGCATTCTAAACATCACCCTAACCTCAAACATGATTTTATAGTTATTAGAGCTTGCAATGTTGTTATGAATGTCACTAGTGACTAGTGACATTAAGTTTCATAATGCATTGTAAAATTTAAATTAGAAATATTAATATATTAGGCATATGGTAGATATTTGATCTGATTTTGTCAAAAATATTTTTCAACCCTGACACAATGGTGTAGTCTAGTTGAGGACATTTTTCACCAATAAGCAAGAAATTTGCATAAAATATAACATAGTTAATAATCAATATTGTGGAGGATTGATTAGGGAAAATAGAGCCCCAAATAGGACTAGGTTGTGAAAGTTAGGGAAAATTTGAATGACACATGTAATAATGGTAAATAAAGCCCCAAAACACATTAGGTTATCATAATTATGTTTTGTGGGCTCAATTATCACTAATTTAGTCCCCCATCCAATGATGTGTTTGGATCACTAAAAGGATCCACCCCATGTATAGAACCTACTCTAGTTTCATCATCCCTTATTACACTTGTCAGGAAGGAGATTCCTATCAAAAATGTAATTAATCTTTGGTTATGTCGAAAACACCGTCAATGTCTAGCTCCTGCATGGTATACTATCTATATCTTCCAGCAACAAGTTATACCCTGGTGCCTGCAGGTGGAAGGTGATATATTATTACAACCCATAGATGTGTGGGGAAGGCCCAAATAAACCCATAAAGAACTAGTCTAGGTGGATTAATTCCCTCCATCATTACCATTTATTCCCAAGGTAAATATAACTCTATTCAAAACATTACCACATTTTGTCCATTTTTTCTGAAATCCAATGCATAGCCTAAATAGGTATTTGGTAAGAGCTAAGCTTCCATCCTGACACCACCATTTTGGGAAACTCTCAATACCCCAAATACACTCTACATCTACAATTGAGTGAACAATAAACCCTGGAGTCACCACTATTCTCACTCATCTTCAATACTTTTAGTTTTAATTTCCCTTACATTTAAAAAAAAACCCTACCCCACACAAACTAGAAGTCTAGTGAAACATCAAAAAATTTAGTCCATAGATTTTCCAAATCAAAAAATTACTTTTAAGAAACCTAACCCATAAAATCCTTAAAAATCACACATACAATTTTTTTGTACCGAAGAAAATCCCACTTACATTCCTCATCTTGATCTTCCATAACCCAAAAAATCAAAATGGCACTCCCTAATTTAAATATATGGAAATGACTAAAATAAAAATAAAAGTTAAATAAAAAAACCCACTAAACACTATTCATTTATATTTTCAATGTTTTCATATTATGCTCAACTATGATCCTCTTCATTGCATTCTAAACATCACCCTAACCTCAAACATGATTTTATAGTTATTAGAGCTTGCAATGTTGTTATGAATGTCACTAGTGACTAGTGACATTAAGTTTTTTTATAATGCATTGTAAATTTTAAATTAGAAATATTAATATATTAGGCATATGGTAGATATTTGATCTTATTTTGTCAAAAATATTTTTCAACCCTGTCACAATGGTGTAGTCTAGTTGAGGACATTTTTCACCAATGAGCAAGAAATTTGCATAAAATATAACATAGTTAATAATCAATGTTGTGGAGGATTGATTAGGGAAAATAGAGCCCCAAATAGGACTAGGTTGTGAAAGTTAGGGAAAATTTGAATGACACATGTAATAATGGTAAATAAAGTGCCAAAACACATTAGGTTATCATAATTATT
Source organism: Torreya grandis (assembly GCA_037957365.1). NCBI lineage: Eukaryota > Viridiplantae > Streptophyta > Pinopsida > Cupressales > Taxaceae > Torreya > Torreya grandis. The sequence goes on along the minus strand of JARHVA010002136.1, from coordinate 32,001 downwards.
TTTTGTGGGCTCAATTATCACTAATTCAGTCCCCCATCCAATGATCAAGTGATTGATTGAATGGTGCACTTAGTTAGGGAAAATTTATCCCAAAATCACATTTATTTATGAAAATTAGGTTGAGGGGGATAAACTTACCTTAATCTAGTCCCTTCATCCAACCAATCTTGTAATTTGTTTAATATGTCTCTCAATAATGAAAAATCAAGCACCAAATCACCCTAGGATGTCACAATTAAGTTTGTGGGGATCAATTTTCCATAATTGTATCCCCTATGTAGCTATTATATTAGATAGTTTAATGGGCTACTCTATTAAGGAAAACCAAGCCTCAATTACAATATTAGGGTGTTGGAATTTTCATTTAACCAATGAAGTGATTAGTTGAATGGGACATTTAATTAGGGGAATTAAAGCCCCCATTTATATTACATTATAAAAATTATTTTTTTTGAGGCTATATTTTCCCTAATTTAAACCTACATCAAATAAATTGAGTCATTAGTTTAATGGGGCACTAAATTAGAAAAAAAAAATCCAAAAATCACATTACATTATTGTAATTAGGTTTAGGGGGCTTGGCATTGCCTAATTTATTTCCCCATGTAATTAATGGAGGGATTGGTTGAAATCAAAACTTTATTAGGAAAATCGAGCCTAGATTTAGATTGGGTTTTTGTAATTAGGTTGAAGGGGATCATGTTTATATAATTTCATCCCCCATTCAACTAATTAAGTTATTTGTTGAATGGGGCACTCATTAGAGAAGACTATTTGAAATCACTTTAGGTTATCATAATTAGGATTAGGGGATAAATTTTCCATAATTTATTTCTCATCAAATAAATATACTCATTGGTTTATAAGGGAACTATTTTCTATTAAATCAATCCCCAAACCACATATTTTTATGTAATTGACTTTTAGGGAAGTCAATTTTGCATAATTGTGTCCCCCATCCAATCAATCAATTAAATATTTGAATGTGGCCCCAAATTAGGGAGATTAAATCCTTAAATTATAATAGAGTATCACAACTAGATTTGGGTTCTTAATTTCCACTATCGATGTCCCCCATCAACCTAATAGAGGGATTGGTTGAATGGATTGTTAATTTACTAAAATAGAGACCTAAATTATTTTATGTAGTTTTGCATAGGTTTAGTGGGATTGATTGTACCTAATTGCATGCCCATGCAATGCAATTAGTGAGTGAATGAATGGGGCACTCAATTATTACAAATAGATTTCTAAATTATATAAAATTGTCAAAAATAGGTTTACGATAGAGATTTATCTAATTTTGACCCATATACAACCATCATGCTGATTGGTTATTTAGGCTAATCTATTAGGAAAAAATGAACCACAAATTACATTAACTTTTCATAATTAATTTTATGGGGATTTATTTTCCCTAATTTAGTTTTCAATATAACCAATCTAGTGATTAATTGAATAGGGCACTCAGTTATGTAATATCAATCCCAAAATATTATTATGTTGTCATAATTAGTTTGCCTTGGATAGATTTTAAAAATTGTATCTTCCATTAAAATAATCAAGTGATAGGTTGAATGGGGTAACCCATAATAAAATAACAAGCCCAAAAATACATTATATTATGATAATTAGGTTTAGGGGGATTAATTTACCTTAATTTATTTCAATTAAATGAATCAATTAATTGGATTATTGTTACACGTAATAAGGGAAATGAAACAACCCCAAAAATAATTTTCGAAACTATATATCAGAGTACATTTTGGATGTGTGTTAGACCCATTTAATTCACTTGCTAATGTAAGTGACAAACATTTAGTGCACTCACGTACATGAAATTAGAACCGAAGGAGGTGAACTGAGGTAATTATCTAGAGGTAAATACATACAAAAAGTGTTATGGTTAAACATGTTATTGTATTATATGGTTATGGGGTTTGGGGTGTATCAGTGTATGCATACATAGATAAGACTTGAGTACCATATGTAGCACTCATA
>JARHVA010002136.1:7500-25000 GCA_037957365.1 Torreya grandis | reverse complement strand
TATGTGTCCTCCAAAATCCATCATGGTTTCCATTAAAACCAACTAACATTCTACTATTTTATCCTCCATCCTTCCATATTCCTAACTCCCTATGTTCACCATCTAAACTCCAATCCCTTCCATCCATTTTCCCATACCCTATTTAATTATGCATTGAATGGGAGGAGAGAGAAAACCTCCTCCATATCTCAAGGCAAATTCCCTACCAACCTCACCATTCATGGTACTTTACGAAGACTCAGCCATTAACTAACTACCGTGCAATAAGAAAAAAGATTAGGGATTAACCTTAGTGTTAAATATAAACCACCATCAATTCCATGTGTCTCATTAAATGACATTTAGTATGATGGTAATTGATGTAAGTTGATTAAATAAAATACTTAAACCTTTCAATAAACCATGTAACACTAAGTTGATACCATATTATAAAACCAAGAAAATTAAATGGCATGCCATCACTTTCATATAAGGGGGATTATAGGGTCGAAGGGTTAGACTAAAGAAGTGGGGTGACAAGGGTTCCAATGGGGGAGTGTCAAGGGTAGGTATAGGTAGCGTGTCTTCATAGGTTAGTAGGGTCAACAAAGGGATGTAAAAATGAATCATAAGCCTCTGTGAAGAATAAAATAGAGATAAGTATAAGGAATAAGTCTACAATTGTAAAACACATAACAAAAAAAAATGGTAAATAATGATAAATAAAAAAATCAAATAAGGTACAATATAAATAATAAGTACAGGGACCATATTCGATAATCATAATGACCAATCAAAGTGTTCAAATAACAAAACAAAATCAATAAATATACTTGTCAGAGATGTTCGACATGCTCATAATTCATTCGATTTTGGGAGTACAATCTCCAACATCTGCCTAGCTCATAGATAAAACTTATGACCACCAAAAAGGACATTAATCATACCATATAAAAAATTGATAATTAAATATAGATTAATAATATTATCAACTATAGTAATAATTCCATGAAATCAATAAGTAAAAAATTAAACATGTAGCTCAATACTGCTGCAATTAGTACCACATATAATCTAGCTAAAATAATAACCAATAACCAGTTTAATAACATAATATCAATGCCATAATGGTAGGATAAATTATGAAAATGTAGGGTCATAATAGGAAATTCAAGAGCCAATTCACTTTAGGTTTTTCCAATTTGATTTAGTGTCCTTTATCTTCCTGAATTTATTCTCCCATCCAAGTATTCTAATAACTATTTAACTGAAATAGAGAAAATTGAGCCCTAAACCATAATTGGTGTTAACAATTATCTTTAAGGGAAAAATTTCCCCTATTTAAAAAAAAATATAACAAGATGTGTGATTTTTCAAATGGGTAACTTAAATATAGAAATTTGATACCTTAATAACACTAGGTTATTACAATTATATTTAACAAGATCAACTTTCACCATTTTATATCCACATCCAATCAATACAATGATTGGTTAAATATAGCCCTCAATTATGGTAAATTAATCCCAAACTCACATTAGGGTGTGAAATAAGGTTTATGGGGATTGAATTACACTATTTTCATCCCCCATGCAACTAATCAAGTGATTAATTTAATGGGAAAATAAATTAGGAAAATTTGAGAATCAAATCATATTACATTGATCTAATTTTGTTTAGGGGGATTTATTTTCCCTAGTTTGCTGATATCACGAATTGACATTATGGCTCACTATGGATATTTGATTTATAACTATTTTAGCATTTTTTGGTAGCATTCAGATTGATGATGGTTGATGTTGGTTTCATTTTCAGATGGTTATGACACAAGATACCTTGGGTAACCATTGTGATATGTTATGTTACGATTGATGCTCACACTAGATTCATTTTATCCTGATAGATATACTATTTGCATTGGATTCATTTTATCCAATATATATGTTTCTTTAGTTTAGTTATGTTGCTATATGTTATGAATTTAGCATGTTCACTTATGTAGATTGACATTGGTTACTCTTGTAGCTGTTGGTTATGTTCACAGAGCATACTTGGGGTCATAGTTATCATGACTAACTCAGTTTCCTTTTTCAAATATTTATGACTATGCTTAAATTATTAGTTCATGTTGATGATTCATTTTTAATTCATTATTTATATTGACATAATTTAGGTACTAGTGATGTCTAATTTGATGTATGTAGGTACAAGGCCATGAGATAGGCTTGACTGTGGGTTTGAACATCTCAAGTATACTATGGATGATTAAGAAGTTGTAATGTCACTTCGACATGTATAACATGTACTATATGATATTGAGCCACCATCATTTATATTCTTATTATATTATTATTTTTTATCTTGTTGATCTTGCCATTTTGTATGTGTGGTTATAGTTCTTTGCTTGAAGTTATCCATGTGCATAGTTTCATGTGTTGATCTTTTCTCCAATGACATTATTGATGATGTGGTTTATCTTTTAGCCTAGTTGGGGTTGGGTATGAATAGACTGTAGTGGGTCTCTTGAACTTAGTAAAAATGTTATCAAATCCTCCTTTTGTGGATGATTGACCGTTGAGAGCTTTGATCGACTTAAGGGATTTGAAAATTATTATTATTTATTAATTTTTATAATTAGGTCAATTTTATGATTTCCAGTGATCATTATTATTTTAATGATTTTTATTAATTATTTTTATCCTAAAAAAATTGATAATTATTATTATTATCATTTAAATAACTTGTCAATTCTATTAATTATTTTTATTTAATTTATTTATTTTTATTATTATTTCATAATCAATTTATATTTTTGTTAATTAATGTTTATTTGACAATTTTGATGATATACGTATTATTATCATAATGAATTGATTTATGAATTTTTATTATTATTTATTTTAATTATCCATTCCTAGATCGACTTAGGTGGATTATTTATTTTTATTTTTCTATTAATTTTTTTTGGCTTGTGTGAGAAGTGATCAGAGGGGAGGATGATTTTAAAAAAAAAAAAAAAAAATTGGTTGGCATCTAGTTTGGGGGCTGGTTCATTAACCTGCACCCCAAGTGTTGGATAGGGGTGGGGAGTTTCATTTACTATTTTTTTAGTTTTGAAAAATGGACAGGGGTCAAAACCCTACATGTATGTTTGTTTTGGAGAGATAGCCAAAGGAAATGGGGGTGTGGCTTTGGAAGAAGAGTATGTAAGGGGGTCATAGTTGGGAGGTAGAATGTTTGGCAAGGAAGGTTGGGATGGGAATTGAAAATAAGAGAGAGGACTTCTCCTAGTTTTTGGGATGAAGATATGGCTAGGATAAATTGGATCTGGGTGCTCTTTGAATACCTATGTGAGAAGATAAGTTAAAAAGAAGGAAACTTTGTATTTTTTTCCTTGATTTACAAATAATGATGGAATGATCCATATACTTAGGTTTGGAAACAAAGAGTAATGGATGAAGGAGACTATATTTTCCTCTTTAATGCAAGATCAGATTTTGGCTTGAACTTTGTTTTTACCTCAAATTTTTGGACTATGGTTTATTGGTTCAGATATCTAATTAGTTGGGTCAAACTTTGTTTTTTTGCTTGGAGTTTTTTGTATTGCATTTTTTTTTCAAATTTATTATTAATTTTCAAAGAGTGGCATGCTGGGTTGAGACTCCATGAGCAATACAAGACAAGAGAGGAGGGAGTTTTGGTGGCTGTGGGAAGGAACCATCACCAGATTTATGGCCGATCTGGCATAGTAGCAAGATGCTACAAATAAGATGCCTAACTCTTATCCTGGAAGCCATGCTTTTATCCTCAAGGTCTAAATTTTTTTTGGTATGATGTGTAATTATTTTCATAATGGGAAAATGGATTTTTCTATATTAATTCCCAATGAAAATTTATTTATTTATTTATTTATCAAAATCATTTGTGAAAACCAATTTCTCCTTATTGGGCACTATAGGAATCATTTTGGGATTTGATTTTGTGTTTGCATTTGATATAAATTTGGAGAATTAAATTGAGGGATTTAAATATTGGGCATTTTCTCCAATTTTAAATATAACTCAAATACTTTCACTACCTTCAAACTATCTTAACTAGCATGATAACCATAATGCTCAATTTGATCTCTTTGTATGAGCCTATTTTCTATTGGTGGGTTTGTTTTCTATCAAACTACTATAGATAATGTTGGTTGGATGTTATAGGTAGTCTCCTACATATTTAACAATGCCAAGTTTGGTGTATAATTGGGTTTTCTAATATGGCTTTTTTTCATTAATATTGTTTTGTTAGATATCATATGTAAATAAGGCCAAATTTTATGAAGCTTGATGCCATCCTTATAGGTGATTCTATTTAAGCTTGTTTTTCTAAATGCCATATATAAATGATAATATATATTTTTAGAAACTCGATGACTTCCTAAATTATAGTTCCATTCACACTTCTAGAATCCTTGACTATCATTTGATGCCATACTCCTTGTTATGCATATCTCTGTGCCAAGCTTTATATTTTGGGTTTATAATAAAATTGATTTATCCATGTTGATTATAAATCCCTATTTTACTCCTATGGTTAGAGTGGGTTTTATCTCAAACTAGTTGGGTTGAAATTAATAGTCTTAGACTGCTAATTGGGTTATTCCATTTTGATTGAATGAGGTTATTTTATTACTTAGTTTTAGATTTGATGAATTAATTGAAGGAATTAATATTGGCTATACATGGTCATTTCTAAGCCAACCCAATTTTATTTATTTGTTAATTAAAGTTATACTTTTCCTACTTTGACTCGATTGAGTTAATGTGGCTATTATGGGTTGGTTTCCTTGAGTTTAATTATTTTATGCTTGGATAAGCCTCTTGGGTTGAGCATTGGACATGGGATAGATCTTTTAGTCTTGTCAATTGGATATAATAAATCTTGATTTATGGTGTAAATCATATTCTATGAAGGTTCAATATATGCCTTGGGCATTACTTAGGCCAACTAGTTTGGCTAAGTATTATGGATCTATGTCGACTTCATTGCTTTTCTTATCATTTATTGACTATTTTTATAATTCTTTACTAGTGGCTCAATATCTTGTGTATACATTTTACCTCACCTGAGTACTTGGTTGTCGAAACTTCCACCAAGATAATGGTTGGGGTGGTAAGGGCCATCGATGGTTGGGTTCATATGGCTAGTTTGAAGGGGTGTTCTCCTCATCTTATTCATCCTCTTCCATTGATTTATCTGGATTTGGTATGGTAGCTTGTTTCTTATCTGTGCCTATTGATGCATGATATTGGCATGCTAGATTGTATATAGTTATCCATTGTATGTGATGGTTCAATATTATTACCTTATGTAATCTTGTAGCATTATTATGAGAAAGGATAATATTGTTTGTGATATTAATATTGGTGGCACTATTGATGATAGAGGTTTGCTTCATGCATATTTAAACAAGTGTATTTATTTCTTTAGTATGCATTTATATTAGGTTCTATTTACTATATGAGTGGTAGTGTATTTAGAATGCATTATGTTATACTTGATATTTATATGTTGTTGTATGTACATGATTTAGTCATATATTTGTTGATGTTAAGTATGCATGAAATTGTAAAAAGGTTATTATTAGGACAACTATAACTATATTGTCTTTACCCTTGAATTTATATGAAATTAAGATGGTGTTTTTTTACAATATGCTAAAAATATTTAGAGGTTTTTAATTTCATTGTGGGATTTATGTATATATTTATATAGATATTATAATGAATGTTACCTAGTGACATTCCCACAACATGGAATGCCTATTTAACATATATACCCACCTCTTGTTATGAAAATAGAATGATGTTATATGACATCTCTTAATTTGTAGCATTCTTATTGAATAAATGACCCTTATCATGTTATAACTTTGGCTAAAAACAAATTGTTGCAATTAGTTGTGCAAGTAGTTCTTTGGTGACTCAAAGTAATGTGTTTTCAATACTATATTATGGCAATGAGTGTTTATTGGTTGTATTATTATTTTAGATGACCTTACTTTTATTTTTTAAATAATGAAGTAATCTAGATTAATGATCTTCTTATGTGAGCCCATGTTATGAATTATGGATTATAGCATTAAAGGTGTCATAGTGATTTAGATATATTGCATGTTTCAATTTTTTTTAATTATTTTAGCTATTTATAATGCAAGTCTTGATTAATGGGAAGTTGGCTATGTTGACATTAATGTTTTCATGAGAATAGATAGTCATTCATTATATATATATATATATGCATGCTTAAAATTTTAAGCGTACCTTGTCAATGAAATTTTTGATATACCTTGTGTTATGATTATTAAAATATGAATAATATTTGTGATAGAAAAATAATCTCAGAATGAGGATGAGGATTTAGTAAGCTATGGAAACCTTAATATTTACACTTGGATATATGATTAAATAATCCACCTTGGTTGCAAGTTATCAAGCTATGACCTTTCCTTTGGTCACTCATGTTAATGGATAAAACTACTTAAGTAATGTATTCTTGCATGGACATATGCCTTTTAATTGAATATCATGAATGCCTATGTTTTATCTAGTGACACAACATTGTAACAAAAGGACAAAGTAAGTGACATAATGGTTCAAGACCCTCTTGGTTAAATTATGGGATGGTATTCATGTGTCTTGAGAAGTAAATGGTTTTTTAATACCATTTGTATGCTTATTTAGTAGGAGGCTCACATGTGTGATGTCATCCATCTTGAGTTAAAGGTATAGTAATTCATCATGAAGTGATACCTTGTGCATGACCTTCTTTAAGTAAGGAAACATGGTGAAATGACCCCTAAGAAATATGGATCATGGTATAGTAATCAATGGGTGTAGTACAAGGAATAGTCCTTGCTTGGGTGATTCTCAAAAAGGTTTTGGACCCTTAAGTTTACGTTGTGTTGGCTTTAGTATTAGATTAGATATATCCACTTGCTAATCTCATGATGTGATAAGGCTTGCCTAAACAATTTAGTGGGATGGATCCTTATGTTCATTCATTTCGACCTTCATGCTTAAGTATTTCAATTATATTACATCTTATTGCTTATTTAGTGATTAGCTAACTAGACATTCTTAGATGTGCTTAGTTTCATTCTGGTTGTTTTAACATTATCCATTTGGGGATAGTTAGGTTGATGGTTATTAGTTATTAGTACTTGTGTATGTTATTATTTCTTAGATGCATTGTGATGCATGAAAGTTATGCAGCAGGTCCTAAATGATGTTGCATTATGTAATCTAAAGGTAATTCTATTTTTTTTGGTGGGTTGTTTCATCTAGTGTCACAACCTATGATTAAGGTTTTAAGATGAGTTTTGATGCATTGAACTAATTCTTAACATGTTCTTGAAAGGATGGTTGAGATTTTATGTGTTTGTGCATACCCTTGCAAAGATTGTGTTTACATAACGTATTTTAGGTGTCTGTAAATACATATAGTGTATACATATACATCCTTATAAAAGATTATTTTACCATCATGTATTTGTGTCTCTTGTGATGGCTGAATGCCACCTATATGGTTATATTGTCTTACCAAGATTTAAATTAGAACCTTATATGATAGTATGAATACTAAACATTGGCTGTATTTATATGCCTTATATGGACTTATAGATGTGTTATATGCTTGAGAAAGATATGCTATGAAATTTATAAAGGAATTTAGCCTCTTGGGTGAATTAAATAGTGATATGTTATAAAAGCTTTAAGGGATGAAAACTATTATATTATGGAATGTATGTGTTTAAAAAAATTGGTAAATCTATGTAATGAATGTATCATTAGTTGGGTTAACCATTCCCTAATAGAATTACATTGGGTTAAGCATCACCTGTTAACTATTGACTTGTATGGGCAAGTTGATGGATTACTAGTGATAACTACTTTGCCCTTAGATTAAGGAAATGATGTTAGGTATATATTGAATGATGTGTATGGGAAAGTCAGCAATAGATGTTTAGAACATTATGACCTCGAAAAGACTTAGGGTTAGGTTTAAACCTGGAGGGCTATGTAGGGTGAGGGTGTTTGATTTACTTGGGTAAATCAATGAGGCTTGGGATCTTCATTATTGAAGAAGCATCTTGAGATGAAATAGGATCTTGATCTTATTTATATATTCAGTGGCTTTTGAGTTATATAGAGAAGCATGTGGCTTCATAACTCCAAAGGGTTAAAAGTAAATAAGTGTGTGGGGATTTTTATTTCGTATTTTACATATTTGATGTTATTTTAATCATGGTTTTGTTTACATATATGATGGTTATTCAATCATGGATTAGTTTATTTTCATGAGGTTGCAATGTTAACCATGTATATGTTATGTCCATAGGGATGTTTGAGCCGTCTTTAGTTGAGATATGCATCCATGAGACTCCCTACCTAGAGCTGGGCTATTTTTTGACACCCATGAGGATGTCTGTTGTGTTATTAATTATTTATACATCCATGAGGATGTTAGTGTGAAGTTTGATTAAAATTGATGATTGTGATAAATTTTAATTCCTATGATAGTGATATAACATTCACCTTATGCCTTGGCTAAGCCCACCCTTTACCAAAAGTGATGTTGTTCCAAAGAAAGCATTAATATTTAACCTTTGACTTGGTAGATCAAGTTAATTATAAGAATATTGATATAAACTTATTTTTAGAATCATGAGAAAATGCCTTCGTGGCCATTGATAACTTACATGAACAAACTATTTGATGATGCTAAGGTATAATTTCTTGGGATGTCCAATGGTGTGGCACAAGCCTAGAGGGCCTGAAGGAGTGAGTGTGACTAACTTACTTGGGTAAGTTAGAGAGTTTTGGGGACTCTTATTATTATAAATTAATACAAGCCATCTATCCATGATGTATGAGCATTGTTGGTAAAAACTCATGGAGATATATTTTATAGGCCTTGTTCGAATACAACCTTCATAAAAGGAAGGTGATAGTAATTTGAGATCGCTAGGATTGATTATATGTATTTTATGATAGATAATTGGTGTCAGTTGGATGGAATATAGATATTAGGTGACCCAATGGGAGTCATTGACCCTTGTGCTTCATCATTGTGTGTTAAGTGTTGTGATGTGAAAGTACCTTAGCATAATTGTTAGACACCTAAATTACATATGCATGATTTATTTCATGTGTTTCTTTCTTTTATGTAAACCTGTTATGTGTGCATAAACTATCACACTTCATTGATTATGTTAAACCATGAGAAATTGTATTTTCACCATATTATGTGTATGTAGTTGACCTTCTAGGTTTTCACTTTTTATTTATGATATCAACATTATTGTATTATCATTTTACATACATGGTTTTATGTTGTTAACTATAGAATGTGTGAATAATGGTAAAGTTACTTGTGTAAGGGATTCACCCACTCCCTAAATTCAACCATGTGAACCTTACTTAGATCTATGTATTTTTTAAAATTGATGTATGAGTATTTTATGCACACACATGGGATTAAATGTGACCTTGTGTTGTTAATATATTGGCATGTGGTAATATGGTCATACACCACTCATGTGATGTGTTTCCCCCTTGAAACCAACTTCTATTTGAATGAATTTACTAAGGTATAATGCTTTGTTGTGTGGTGTAACCCTGCATCACTACTCTAGTATTAAGTATTGCTGCAACTATAAGATTGAAGGTAGAGAAACACTACATATGTAGATATTTTGACAAGGTATGGGCTAGGAAGTGGAGTATCTCATAGGCTGAAAATCCACTTTTCCCCCTTGCACAAGTAACCACCTAATTTATTCAGAGTGTGCACCATGTGTACTACAGTTTGGTCATGGAATCTTAGTACATAATGGTCACTTTATGGATCTAGAATTACTTTAGTTGCGTCTTGATGGTTATGGTAAAAACTAACTTTATGAAATTTTGTTGTTTAAACTTTATGAAACAAACTAGTCCTAAAATTTGGATATTTATGCTGATCAAGAAGGTGGTACTTGATGAGATACATACATGTGTTGGCTTATAGATGCCAACATGCTATGGTATAAGTATTGATTTTGTTATACCTATTAGAGATATTCTAGGATGAATATTTTTGTTTTCTTTTAGAAGCATAACTAGAATGTATGCTAATTTTATACTCTAAAAGAGCAACACAAATCCCTGATCAGGTAGTGTTTAAAATCCTAGGTAGCCACTTAATTCTTGGATAGAGTGATGAAAGTTGGGTAATGCTCTCAGATGGCTGATTTTGGATGGTGGGATTGGTATCCATGGATGATTGTGTGAACTCACATGTGTTGGAGAACATGATATAAGCCTTCAAGTTGCATGTGATGTCTAGTATGGCTTATTTGATGTTCAGTGTGGTTGGTGTAGGATGTTTCACTAACCCATGGATGGTTGTTGATGTAGTAAAGTAATCATAATAGTATAGATTAATACCTTTGTGTAAGGATATTATGGAATGAATGTTATTAGGATTATGCATGTAACATAATGTTTTGTAGAAAAGTTTTTCTCTTAATTTGAGATTTTGGTTTTAATCCAATGGGATTGGATAATTATGTTTATTGACATCATATTGTTGGTCTGTGTGTGTTGACATAAGTGGTTATGACCCTAGTAAAGTGTTTTTTATTTAGATTGTTAATCTAGTTTGGACATTAATTTATGACTTATGGTTTTTTAGTTGTATTTTCCTGCTTGGGAGTGTTATTAACACCCTTGATGGAAAGCATTTTAAAGTGGGGATATACTATGTTTTGGGAACACTGTGTACTTATGATGTTTATTTAACCACCTTCATAAATGGCTAAAATAGTTAATAACAACAGTACTGTATTAAAATTAATAGTTATTACCTTAAAATTTTTGTAGACTGTTGTAGGCACTATTTGGTTTGGTGGACTTATTGTAGCTAGGTTTAATAGATTCCAATGTTATTGATGGATTTTTAATGTACGAGTTTGGAGAAGTTCCAACTAAGTTGGGATTTTTAGGTGGAATATTCCATTGTATTCAACTACATAAGTGTTGTTTTACCATATCAGTGTCATAAAGGACACATGAAGGTAGGAAGGAGGCCATTATTTGGCCTAATGTAAAGAAGATGCATCTATTATAAGGGCATAAAAAAAGAATACCAAGAAGATGCAATTGAGGTATTTCCACCCCATAATGGGTGGAGAGGTTGCGTAACATTTTTAATTGATTTAATTGGACATTCTCAGAGAATATTATGTTTGACTATTGATAGTCATCAAGATGATTCCTCTTTAAAGAGGGGAGGGTGTCACAAACTGACATTGTGGCCCAGTATGTATATTTGATTTATAGCTATTTTTGAATGTTTTGATAACACTCAGACTAATAATGGTTGATTATAATTTTTTTAGATGGTTGTAATGCAGGATATTTTAGGTAGCCATTGTAATATGTTATATCATGATTGATACTCACACTAGATTCATTTTATCTTGATAGATATACTATTTGCATTGGATTCATTTTATTTGATATATATGATTAATAAATTTAGTTATAGTACTATATGTTATGGATTTAGTATGTTCACAAATGTATATTGACATTAGTTACTATTGTAGCTATTCATTATGTTCATAGGGCATACTTGGGGTCATGGCTATCAAGATTGATTTGGTTTCCTTTTTAGCTATTTATGATTATGCTTAAATTATTAGTTCATGTTGATTATTCATTTTGATTTCATTATTATTATTATTTATATTGACATTGTTCACGTACTGCTTATGTCTTATTTCGTAGATGTAAGCACCAAGCCATGAGCTAGGCTTAGTGGTGGGTTTAGACATCTTGGGTATACTATGTAGATAATTGAACAGTCAAAATGTCACTAGATATAACACGTACTATATGATATTGAGCCATCATCATTTATAGTCCTATCATGTTATTTTTTTCATCTTATTGATCTTTCTATTTTGTGCATGTGGTTATGGTTCCTTGCTTAATGTTATTGATGATGTGGCTTGTCTTTTAGCCTAGTTGAGGTTGGGTATAAATATACTATAGTGGGTATCTTGACCTTAATAAATGTGTTATCAAATCCCCCATCGTGGATGATTGACTACCAAGATATTTGATCAACTTAAGGGATTTGGCAGTTATTATTATTTATTGATTTTTATAATTGGGTTGATTTTATGATTTCTAGTGATCGTTATTATTTTAATGATTTTTTTATTAATTATTGTTATCCTAAATGAATTGATAATTATTATTATCATTTTAATAACTTGTCAATTCTATTAATTATTTTTATTTTATTATTATTTCATAATTGATTTAGTTTTTGTTAATTAATATTTATTTAATTAATTTTTTTATGTATTATTTTATTATTTTATTCTTAATGAATATATTTATGAATTATTATTATTATTATTATTATTTATTTAAATGTTTTGTTAATTATCCATTCCTAGATCGACTTAGGTAGATTATTTATTTTTATTTTACTATTAAACTTTTTTGGCTTGTGTGAAGTGATCAGGGAGGAGGATGATTTAAAAATAAAATAAAATTTGGTAGGCATCTAGTTTGGGAGCTGGTTCGTTGACTTGCACCATAAGTTTTGGATAGGGGAGGGAAGTTTCATTTAGTTTTTTTTTTTTTTTTTTTTTTAGTTTTAAAAAATAGACAGGGGTCAAAACCCTACAAGTATGTTTATTTTAGAGAGACAGCCAAATGGAAATCAAGGAGTGGATTTGGAAGAGGAATATGGTAGGGGGTCATAGTTAGGAGGTGGAACATTTGGAAAGGAAGCTTGGGCTAGAAGTTGAAACCAAGAGAGAGGAATTTGACCAACTTTGGGGATGAAGATATGGTTGGGTGGAATTTGAGTTAGGTGCTCTTTGAATTCCTATGAGGGAAGATAAGTTAAAAAGAAAGAAACTTTGTATTTTTACCCTGATATGCAAAAAATAATAGAATGGCCCATATACTCGGGTTTGGAAACAAAATTTAATGGATGAAAGAGACTATATTTTCCTCTTTAATGAAAAAATAGATGTTGGCTCAAACTTTGTTTTTAACTAATATTTTTGGACTACAATTTATTGGTTTGGATCTCTTATTGGTTGGGTCAAACTTTTTTTTTTTTTATCATGGGTTTTTTGTATTGCATTTATTTATTCATATTTATTATTAATTTACAAAAAGTGGTGGGTTGGGTTGAAACCCTAAGGGTAGAACTTGGTAGGAAAAGAGGGAGTTTTAGTGGCTATGAGAAGGAGTCAGGACCAAATTTGGTGGCTGATTTGGCATTGTAGTAGGATACTGCAAATATGATGCTTGACTCTTATCGTAAAAGCCATGATTTTATCCTCATGATTGACAATTTTTCCAATATGATTTATAATTATTTTCATAATGGGAAAATGGATTTTTCTTGATTAATTCCCAACGAAAAATTGTTTGAATTTGTATCAACCAAAATCATTTTTGAAAACCAATTTATTCTTGTTGGGCACTATAGGAATTATTCTGGGCTTTGATTTTGTGTCTACATTCAATGAAAATTGGGAGAATTAAATTGAGGGTTTTATAAATTTGGCATCTACTCCAAGTTCTAGTATAACTCAAACACTTTCACTGTCTTCAAACTATCTTAAATAACATGATAGCCATAGTGCTCAATTTGACCTCTTTGCATGAGGCTATTTTCTATTAGTGGGCCTATTTTATATCAATCTTCTATAGATAATATTGGATGAATGTCATAGTTAGTTTCCTATATATTTAATAAATCTAAGTTTGTCACCCAATTGGGTTTGCTAATATGGATTGTTCTCATTAATAATGCTTTTTTAGATATCATTTGTAAATAAGGATGGATTTTATGAAGCTTGACATTGTCCTTATAGGTGATTCTTTTTTAATCTTGCTTTACTAAATGCCATATATAAATACGAATATATATATATATATATATATATATATATTGAAAAATTTGATGACTTCTTGAATTATGATTCCATTTACACTTCTGGAATCCTTGGCTATCATTTGACACCATACTCCTTTTTATGCATATATGTGTGCCAAGATTTGTGTTTTGGGTTTATAATAAATTTGATTTATCCATGCTGATTGTAAACCCCTATTTTACTCCTATGGTTGGAGTGGGTTTTCCCTCAAACTGATTGGGTTAAAATTACTAGTTTTGGACTTCTAATTGGGTTATTCCATTTTGATTGAATGAGGTCATTTTATCACTTGGTTTTGAATTTGATGAATTAATTAAGGGAATTAATATTTTCCATACATGGTCATTTCTAAGCCAACCCAAGTTTATTTTTTCTATTAATGAATGTTATACTTTCCCTACTTTGAGTTGATTGAGTTAATGTGGCTATTGTGGGTTGGTTCCCTTGAGTTTAATTATTTTACACTTAGATAATCCTCTTGAGTTGAGCATTGGACCTTGGATAGACCTTTCAGTCTTATGAATTGGATATAATATATCTTGATTTTTGGTGTAAATAATCATCTATGAATATTAAATATATGCCTTGGGCACTACTCAGGCCAACTGGTTCAACTGAGTGTTATGGCTCTATATTGACATTATTGCTTTCCTTATCTTTTATTGACTATTTTTATAAGTCTTTATTGGTGGATCAGTATCTTGTGTATACCTCTTACCTCACCCAAGTACCTAGTTACCAAAACCTCCACCAAGATGATGGTTGGGGTGATAAAGGCCACCGATGGTTGGGTTCATAGGGTTGGTTTCGAGGGATGTTCTCTTCATTGTGTTCATCCTCTTCCGTTGATGCATTTAGATTTCATATGGTACATTAGTTCTTATCTATGCTTGTTAATGTATGATGTTGGCATGTTGTATTGTAGACAGTTACCCATTCTATGTGGTGGTTCCATCTTCTTACATTATTTAGTCTTGTAGCATTATTATGATAAAGAACAATATTGTTTATGATGTTGATATTGGTGGAACTATTGATGATGGTGGTTTGGTTCATTTATTTTTAACCAATTATATTTATTTCTTTAGTATGCATTTATATTATGTTTTATTTACCATATGAGTGGTAGTGTATTTAGAATGATGTTATGTGTTATTATATGTACATGACCTAGTGATATACTTGTTGATGTTAAGTATGCACATAATTATAAAAAGGTTATTATTGGGACAACTATAACTATATTAGCATTAAATTTATATTAAAGAAAGATGGTGTTGTTTTATGGTATGCTAGAAACATTTAGAGGTTTTTAATTTCATTGAGGGAGTTGTGTATATATTTATATAGATTTTGTGATGAATATTACCTAGTGACATTCTTACGGCATGGAATGTGTATTTAACATATAGACTCACATCTTATTATGACAATAAAATGATTTTATATGATAGCTCATAATTTTTAGCATTGTTATTGAACACATGACCCTTAACATGCTATAACTTTGTCTAAAAAAAATTATTGTGATTAATTATGCAAGTAGTTCCTTGGTGACTCAAAGTAATGTGTTTTCATTACTATATTATGCCAATGAATGTTTGTTGGTTGTAGAATTATTTTAAGTGAGATTACTTATATTTCATAATCAATGAAATAATTTGGATTAATGATCTTCTTATGTGGGCCCATATTATGTATTATGGATCATACCATTAATGGTGTTGTAATGATTTAGATATGTGGCATGTTTCAAAAAAATTATTATTTTGGATATTTATAATGAAACTCTTGATTAATGGAAAGTTGGTTATGTTCACATTAATGTTTTCATGAGAATAGATAGTCATTGGTTATAGTAGATATGCGTTCTTAAATTAATAAGCATGCCTTATCAATCAACTTCTTGATATACCTTGTGTTGTGATTATAAAAATGTGAATAATCCTTGTGATGGATAAACAATCCCAAAATGAGGATGAGGATTTAGTAATCTATGGAAACCTTAATGTTTACACTTGGATATATGATTAAATAATCCACCTTGGTTGCAATTTTTTAGGTTATGACTTTTCCTTTGGTCACTCATGCTAATGGTTGGAAAAACTTAAGTATTGTATTCTTGCACGTGCATATGCATTTTAATTAAATGACATGAATAAATATGTTTTATCCAATGATATGACATTATAACCAAAGGATAAAATAAGTGACATAATAGGTAAAGACCCCCTTGGATGAATTATGGGATGGTATTCATATGTCTTGATAAGTAATTAGTTTTATAATGCCATCTGTATGCTTATTCAATAGGAGGCTTATGTGTGTGATGCCATCTATCTTGAGTTAAGGATATTGTAACTCATCTAATTTAATGATAACAATCCTTCATCATGGAGTTATACCCTATGTATGACCTTCATCAAGTAAGGAAATAGGGTAAAATGACCCCCAATAACTATAGATCATGGTATAATGATCAATGGGGAAGGAATAGTCCTTGCTTGGGTGATTCCCCAAAAGGTTTTGGACACTTAAGCTTATTTAATTTTGGATTTAATAGTGGATTAGAGATCTCCACTTGCTGATCTCATGATGTGATAAGACTTTCCTAAGAAAGTTAGTGGGATTGATCCTTATGTTTAGTCATTCAGACCTCCATGCTTATGTATTGCACTTCTATTATATCTTATTTCTTATTTAGAAATTGTCTAACCAAAAATTCTTGAATGTGATTAGTTTCATTCTAGTTATTTATATAATTATCCATTTGGGGACCATTGGTATGCTAGTTTTTGGTTATTAGTACTTGTGTATTTTATTGTTGCTTAGATGCGTGGAAGTTATGCAACAGGTCCTAAATAATGTTCTATTTTATACTTTGAAGGTAATTCTAATTTTTTTGGGGGGTTGTTTAAGGTCTTCCATCAAAATAAATTAGTAATTTGTTTGATGTGACATTTAATTAGTGAAGATCAATCCTCAAATCACATTAGGTTGTCACAAATTATTTTAGGAGGATCAATTTCTCATAATGCTATTCCCCATCCAAATAATCAATTGATTTGTTGAATGGGGCATTTATTTATGGAAAATTGAGCCTAAAATCATAATATAATGCCTCAATAATATTTATTAGGGTTAATTTACCTTGATTACTTTCTCCATCCAACCAATTAAGTGATTGGTTGGATGTAGTTCCTAATTATAGAAAATTTAGACCTAAATAAAATTAATTTATCATAATTATGTTTCTATAATTATGTCCAAAATGTAATCAACAAGTTACTTAATATAGCATGGAAAATAATTAGGGAAAATTGAGCCAAAAATCAATTATATTATTTCAATTAGGATTAGGGTGCTTTATTTTCCCTGATTTAGTATCCCATACAATTAATCCATTATTTTAGTGAAATTATAAATATTTAAATTAAATGGAAAATAATATGAAAAAACTAAATTTGTGTTGGTAAATATTTAAGTTTTCTTTCCATAGTATCCATGTGTTTTTATGTA